>JARTUT010000962.1:0-87752 GCA_030674115.1 Micraspis discolor | reverse complement strand
AATTTTTTGGAAAGTTAACAACTACGTGGTACGTACCTATATTGTGATTCAATAAGTTGAAAAGTTGCCGATTACATAAATGGTGATCGTAAAAATTCTTAAATTGAAAATGGGATCTTCCCACTCGAAGGACACGAAACAAGACGTGACGGAAAATGGTGCAGTAAATTCAAATTTCATAGTGCAGGAGAGCGAATACAACATCACGAAAGATGTTAAGATTGTAATGTTCCTTATACTGGCAATACTGGTGATGGATATGGTTTTCAAACTGTATAAGGCTCACAAGAAAAATATGGAGAGACGCATTAGAAGGAACCTCAACGTATCCCTGGGTTCTGTTGCACAAGTATGAACAAAGAGTGCTACATGACTACATGGTGTGAGTGAACTATTCAGGAACAACAATAAGGTTTTGTACTCAACATTCCCTATACTTTGTTAAAGAAATTAATTGCTGACTCTTATTTTACCTATGTTGAATATCAATTAACAGTTCTATGTTTAAGGTCCGAGGATGGAAAAACCATCATAGATATTACAATTATTGCGTATTGGTTATAGTATAATATAGTAAGTAATATGCCCCACCGATGTCACAGGCTCATGAACACTAAAAACAAAGAGCTGAATTTAAAGTTAGATCAGGTAACAGTTTCATTGAAAAATACTAGCAAAGAATTTTGAAGAAAGAAGTCCTAAAACAGAGGCAACAAGGGCAGATATTAGAGATAACCTGGTAAGTTCATTCAATGACTTAACTCAGATTTTGAGAGACACTTGGGATACTTTAGATAACGTCGATAAACAAATTTGCAAAACTTCTTTCCTTAATAGTAGAGATAAAGTAGTACGCTCATTTCAAGTACTGGGAGTCAAGATTAAAGTTCCAACTTCATGCCTAGAAAAGATTGATCCACTAGTTTTAGACGAGGACTCAGAAGTAAAAACTCATTTGAAATTATGGCCACTGCAGAAAGTGAATTTTCAATTTGGCAAGTAAATTACTTCCTAATCAATTCGACGGCAAAATTGAAAATTTACGTTCATTTCTGGATGCATTAGAGCTCTTGAAAAGCATCTGTACCAACGGTCAAGGTAATGCAGTTGCATTTATCAAAACACGGTTAACAGGGAAAGCTCGCGATCTGATCACCGAGGAAAATGACATTGATGATATAATTTCAAAATTGAGGAACGGAATAAAGGGGAAAGCTCTCGTTTATTATCAGCCAGACTTTCGAGCTGTAGACAAAACCACAAAGACCCTGCTAGTTTTGCATCCGAAATAGAAGTTTTATCGGAAAAACTACAAAAGGCGTATATAAGCGAGGAGTGCCCAGAAAGTTGCAGAAAATTACTCTGTGGAAGCCACGGTACGCTCACTCATGCAAAATTCTAATAACGAACGAGCAAAATTAGTCGTTGAAGCTGGTTCATTTAAGTCGGTACAAGAAGTTTTATCGAAATTTGTGAGTGCTTCGAACAATCAACCCCAAAACAATGTACTTTACTTCCGGGCAATATAGGCGTCCTAGGCGAGGTTTTCAAATCGGCGTGATATTGGAAACAGGTATAATCAGAATTACCGTCAAAATAATAACAATCCCTCAGAACAAAATACCCGCAATCAAAATCGTCGTGGTCACTCGAGAGGGTACAGACGATATGGAAATGCTACTAGACAGGTAAGGTATCTCGAAAATATCGACGATAATAATTCGGAAAACCAATCGGTCCCCCAACGGGTCCGATTGGGGGAAAATCAAAGCAACACAATGAATTAGATAATGTCTTTTCTATCAATTTGTCACTGTCAAATATAGTTATTCTTACGACTCAAATGACAGGAATGGAAAATATGTATTTTGTCGACACAGGTGCTGATATTTCAATTTTCAAAAAGGGAAAAATACGGTCAGACATTTTCGTGGATAATTCAAAAGCGAGTAACCTTCGAGGAATTACGGATGAACTCACCAAATCATTGGGTGTTGTAGAAACTTACATTTCAGTCGAAGAATACGATCTAAAACATGCTTTTCACGTAGTCAACGACGATTTTCCGATACCAGGTGACGGAATTTTGGGTAGAGATTTTCTTGCAAAGTATAACGTTGCTATCGATTACGGCAATTGGACTATGAGAGTCAGGGTGGACGAATACCAAATAACTATTCCAATTTTGAATGGCCCCGCAGAAAATCAAGTTTTCATTCCAGCTCGATGCGAAGTTGTTAGAAACATTCGCTGTTTAGACAATATAACCGAGGATCAGTTAGTCATGAATAAGGAACTTGCACCCGGAATATTCGTAGGAGAACCATAATAACACCATCTAATAAACTTGTTCGCATAGTAAATACAACATTAGAAGATGCCCTGGTCGACACTTCCAAAATTCAGACAAGAAATTTGAATGAATTCTATATTTACAGTGTAGAAAAGGAAAACATTGATCGAATTCCACAGTTAATGAGTGAACTCAATTCAGATATACCGGACTATGTCAAAGAAGATGTACTATTACTTTGTTCGGAATTTTCGGATATTTTTGGTTTAAAAACGGATATACTAACAACAAATAATTTTTATTCTCAAAAGCTCAAAATGACAGACAATACACCAGTTTATATAAAAAACTATAGGCTGCCCTATTCTCAAAAAATGAAATCAATCGGCAGGTCCAAAACCTCTTAGATAACAGAATTATCGAACCGTCTTTTCAGCTTACAACAGTCCGTTACTGCTTGTCGATAAAAAGTCAACTTCCGGTAAGAAATATCGGTTAGTGGTAGATTTTAGGGTGTAAATAAGAAGCTTGTTGCTTGGAAATTTCCTTTACCACGAATTTCGGATGTACTTGACAATCTTGGTCGCTCAAAGGTCTTTTCAGTCATCGATCTTTTGAGTAGTTTTCATCAAATTCCCTTAGATGAGGAATCGAGAGACATCACGTCATTCAGTGTTGATTCTCAATCATACCGATTTACAAGACTTCCTTTTGGTTTATCAGTCAGTCCAACTAGTTTTCAAAGAATGATGTCTATTGCCTTTTCCGGATTGAGCCCCGAAAAAGCATTTCTTTATATGGATGACTTGATAGTTATAGGATGCTCCGTTCAACATCATATGAGTAATTTGCGAAAAGTATTCGAAACGTGTAGGAAATTCAACCTAAAGCTGAACCCTGCAAAGTGTAAATTTTCAAAAATGAGGTAACATTCTTAGGTCATAAAATAACAGATAAGGGAATTCTTCCGGACGAAGCAAAATTTGAAGTCATTAATAAATACCCTATACCAAAAAGTAGTGAAGAGATCAAAAGATTCGTTGCTTTTTGTAATTACTACCGCAGATTTATTCCAAATTTTGCAGAAATATGTCATCCTCTGAATACGCTCACTAGAAAACGGACACAATTCCTTTGGACCGAGGAATGTCAAAATTCTTTCGAAAAATTAAAAAAAGCATTGATTTGTCCACAAATTCTGCAGTATCCGGATTTTTCCAAACCATTCATACTAATTACAGATGCTTCCGAGACCGCGTGCGGAGCAGTGTTATGTCAAAATTTCGACGGTAATGAACTTCCAATAGCATACGCTTCGAAGACATTCAGTAAGGAGAAAAACACAAACCCACAATCCTGAAGGAATTAACAGCAGTTCATTTTGGCATTAAGCATTTTAGATGTTATCTATACGGAGCTAAAAAATTTTTAGTAAAAACTGATCATCGACCACTAGTTCACCTTTTCTCAATGAGAGATCCTTCTTCCAAATTGACGAGAATAAGATTAGACTTAGAAGAATATAATTTCGAAATTGAATATGTTAAAGGAGAAAACAACGTGATTGCAGATGCCCTGTCACGCATAACTATAGAGGATCTGAAAAAGCTAAACGCTGATAACTCACAAATACTAGCAGCAACTAGGTCAATGTCAAGGTCAAGTTATAATAAAAGTAAAACTGATTCTTCAACAATATCATCTAACATTACTACACCCGAGTGTCGTGTTCGGGAGGCGTTGAATAATTTCGATGTTTTGAAATTACCACAAGTACAATTCACAATCTCGCGAGATCATATTACAATAACAATCATTCATAAAAGAAAGAAGAGCGCTCTCACCTTGTTTTTAATCACTAACGGCAAAATTCCTGTGTTAGCACAAATTTTGTCTGAGCTGAATCGTTTCGCCAGTGAGAAAAAATTGGGTCAATTAAGAATGAATTTGAAGGATGCCTTATTTACACAGTGCACTGTAAATGAATTTAAGAAAGTAGGTCAAAATATTTTGAAAAATGTTGAAATTGTACTTTGTAGCCCGCGAAGAGTAATTAAGGATAAAGAAGAACGACATCAATTAATGACAAAATTTCATGACAATCCTGTCTACGGTGGTCATAGTGGACAGAAAAGACTGCTCAAAAAAATTGAAATCTCACTATTTTTGGAAAGGCATGTCGCGTGACGTAGCTAAATACACAAGAGAGTGTCATAAGTGTCAAATCAATAAAAAGGTAAAGGTCATATAGAACCACTAGTCTTGACTCCCACACCGCAAAGAGCTTTTGACATTGTATCCATTGATACAATAGGTCCTTTTCAAAAATCAAACATTGGAAATTCTTATGCAGTAACTATTCAATGCGAACTGACGAAATATGTAACCATCATACCAATTGTCAATAAAGAAGCCAAAACTGTGGCGAGGGCAATAGTAGATGACTTTGTTCTGATATACGGCCCCATGAAGGAGGTTAGAACTGACATGGGCACCGAATATAAGAACGAAGTATTCACAAATGTTATTAAATTGTTAAATTCGGGTCATAAAACCTCAACAGCTTACCACAGCCAAACTATAGGCGGTTGTGAAAGGAATCATCGTGTTCTAAATGAGTTTATACGGATGTATGTGAACGAAACAGTTACAGACTGGGATATCTGGACCAGACATTTTGCATTCTGCTATAATACTACTCCAAGTACTTATCATAACTATACACCTTTTGAACTAGTCTTCGCAAGGAAAGCAAACCTAGATACTGAATTGTTCACAAAAGTTCGCATAGATCCAGTATACAATCTTGATGCCTTTGACCAGGAAACTCGTTACAGACTTCAGTTTGCCTTGAATAGAACTAAAAATTTCTAGACAAAGTAAAGAAGGAGCGGAAATCAAAATTAGACCAAAAATCAAACAATTTAAGTTTGGTTCCCGGTGATCTCGTGCTGACGTCAAACGAAGATAGAAAAAATTGAATTCATGGTTTGACGGCCCCTTCAAAGTAATTGAAACACAAGGTGTCAACTGCACAATTGAGGATGACAAGGGTAGGCATATTACCATGCATAAAAATAGAGTGAAAAAATATTTCCCTGCGCAGTAAAGAGGTATACCTATTGACTCTTTTATTATGTCCCCGACGGTTGCAACCACCCTATTGATGAACTTTTGTGTTATTGATTAAATTACTACTTATCATGTTATTTTATTATTTAGGTATAATTGTAGGGTTATAACAATCTCTAGTTTTAGTTGAAGCGATACCTTATTGTAGTAGATAGTTAATAGTGATTCTAGATGTAGCAGAGTTGTAATATGTACCTAGTTATGTCTTTTGTTATGTCTTTATTCCTTAATTTGATTGCTTGTTTCACAATTCACATTCCTGGATGTCCTTACAATCGGCCGTTGTAACGGACATCTTCAGGAAGGGGAGGTGTAAAGCCTGAACAACCTGTATATTAATTCCAAATTAAAGAGAACAATATTGTTTATTCATTCAGGCTTGGTATTAGTCAATACGCCAAGCTTGCAATATATTTTGTAGGACACCAATCCGAGTTCAATGAATTCGGAATAGGAGAGAATCAATCGAATAAAGATATCCAAATGATCAAGTAGTTATTTATTCATTACACTTTGACGCCAGGCAGCTATGAAATTCATCGTAGAGCGCGCCAGTCCACGGTTACAGCGGAACGATCCATTATACAAGGTGATCAACGAACACTCAACACCTCGATTTTCCGGCTTTAAAATGAAAATCCACTCGGTGAAAATTTTCGTTCAGTTGATTTTATTACATTCAGACAAAGATTGAGAGATATTGTTATAAATTATTATTTAGGATAGCATTTAACATTCATCAATCTTTAATTGATTGTTTGAAATGAACTACTTTTCTAATTCTTTTACATTATTCTGACGGTATGAATAAAATTTAGAAAAAGAATTTCATCCTTTCAGAATATGAAACCATCAAGAGGTCACATTCTTTCAATGACATCAAATTTTACCGCAAGTTCCTTCACATTGACAAAATTTACAAGAGTGATATTCTTGTTGTTGACGAGAAATTGTTGATTATGGAATTCGTATAGAATTACAAGTTGACCCGGCAAACGTTGTTTTGCCATATAAATAATTTTAAAGTAATTTCTAGTGTAGTCAAATAGCCTACTTATTTAAGTGTGTAAGAATGTGGTATGTGCGTGAAATAGGCATGGACCGTTGTGAACGATGAGGGAATATAAAAATAAAAAAAGGCAAACATAATTTTTAAGTTATTATAATTTATTCCTTAAAATTATATATCATTAATTAATCAATTACGACAGTAACACTAACAAACAATATCAACCTCTTAATGCTATAGCGTGAACAATGTTTTTTGTTAGTCCATCTTTAGCTGACACAAACAAACTGGATGGTTACCCACTCGAGAGTATGCCACGTATAATTGTCCATGTGAAAAAGATAGTGTTCTCAAATCTAAGCCACAAATTGACATCGTTTGATCTTGAGATTAGTTGATTGTCATTGCAAATGCCAATCTTATCAGAATTGAATTGACACATCTGTAGGTATAATAAGAATCCGTGGTATTAATATATTTTCACTTCGAAACTTGCCATTTAAAATGCTGGCTTCGATCACGTTTTTCATTAAATTTTGAATGACAAATCGCGTACCGTTGCACCGCCAGGGCGGGTTCAAATTACAAATCAAAATAATCGCAGATCCAACCCTTAATTGTAATTGTGTGCCACCTGTTGAGAACTTTTGAGGTTATGAAAATCACTTGATTAATTGATCGTGCAAAATACACTCAAAATTGATAATTTTATTATTATCAATAGAATAGGAATGATTAATAGTTAATATGAGAGTTACACTGTGAGAGAAACAAGAGACCGGATTCGTTTTCATCCCTACTCCGTGCTGTTTACAGGGTCAGATTGACACCTGTAGACAACTGGCGGGGATAACTAATTAAATGACGATTGATCGGTTATCGACCGGGGAAGAAAAATGATAAAATTACTAAAGTAAAAAATAGGAGTTGGTGATAAAAGGGTTAAAATTTAGGGTTGTATGTATTTTATAATCCGACATAATAAAAAAATAAAGAAATTAAAAAAATGTCTTAAAATCAAAGCAAAATGTTAAGGGTAGACAACCCTTATCAGTAATAGGTTTGAAAAATAGATGTTGACAATAATAGATGATGGGTATTGCCCAAATAAAAATTCTATAAATGATATTCTTGCCATACAAGAAACAAGAGCGATGAAATATTTGGATTCATAATATTCGAAGTGATTCCTTCGTAGGATTATGCATAAGCAATCTTTATCTCACAACAGAATAATTCTGATTTCTAACTTTGAAAATTCTGTGTAATGAAATCAAACTGATTACACAAGTCCCGATAAATTTTATGATTAGGCACTAAAATAGGAAATATAATTGAAATTTATGAAGAGCCCTACACATAGCAATTCATTTTCAATCAAATATTGTTTCCTTTGTTTGTATGACGTTGGAAATACTTCAGTGTTTTTGAATAGAGATAAGGTAAGAAAGTCAACTTATTTGAGTAAAAATTCTCAAAACTATCAAATGATGTAGACTATTATTATCATAATAAATTATACCTTATACTCTTCTTCTCACTGTAAGGTTTTCTGGGTATATTCTGAATTGGAAAATCTAAAATAACCTCAAGAGTCCAATGTTCACCATCTTAGTGATAACTCAATGATTAGCATTTTCTTCTGTTATCACTATGAGTATATTCATTTATAGAGAACATGGGAATATAATTTCAAAATCTAGGTACACGTAATTCAATATTGCACAAAATAATGAATACCATATTTAGTTTTTGGCGGTTCAATTCGAATTTCGAGAAAAGAGAAAATATATCCTTTTGGCGCTCTTGTTCACCCGAACAGAGTGCCTATCATTTTGCCCGAATGTCTGTAATTTTGGAATATCTAGCCGAAAATGGTCTCAATCGATTGGGTTCGACTCCTGATGAAGAATTCGTGGCGAAAGTTGAGTCTGTCCGGCCGGCCGTCCGGCCGTCCGGCCGGCCGGCCGTATCCTCTCTAGCAT
This sequence comes from Micraspis discolor, assembly GCA_030674115.1. Classification (NCBI taxonomy): domain Eukaryota; kingdom Metazoa; phylum Arthropoda; class Insecta; order Coleoptera; family Coccinellidae; genus Micraspis; species Micraspis discolor. The sequence goes on along the minus strand of JARTUT010000962.1, from coordinate 79,333 downwards.
CCAAAGGAATCAGCTAGAGTTTTCATATTTTAGAATAGGTTAATTGTCCAAATATCTCAGTCAAGTTCGTTATTGGGACAAATCCGTCGAATGGTTCAGTAGTTATGAGCATCTGGAATTTTGTTTCCTCAATTACTACTAGAATATCCATCCGATCAAGTTGATACTTGAAATGTTATTGAGGACGCTGAAACGAAACGGATTGCAAAATTTCGCAGAAATCGTCACGCTAGAAAATTTTTAAAAATTCCCAAAAAAAATATTTTCAATACTCAATATCTCCTAAGACTTCATTTAGATTCAAATAAAAATCCGTATATTAATTGAGGTTACCGATATCTTACTCATCCTCAAATTTCATTGTCGTAGCTTTCCCCCTTCTGAAGATATGATCATTTTTTTCATTTACTCAAGAGAAAAATAGAAATGTCATGAAGTCCGAGCTTTGTCATTGGAAGATTTGCCATCACAGATCGATATTCGTTTGACAACTTGCGGACCTAGATATCAGTGTCAGTTGGCGTAATATCAATCAAAATTTTCATAGAATTCATAGAGGTAGAATTCGATGTCGATGACGTTGTCAAAATTCAGAAAAGCACAGACGTAATATTAATCAAAAATTTTTATCATAGAAAAGAATTTGATGGCGTTATCAAAACTCAGAAAAGCAATGACGGAAGTTTTTAGGAGAAGTATAGAACAAAATTTGGTGAAAATTATGAGTAGTTATTTTCAAATTGAGATAAAGGTTTGTTTATTCATTAGGCTTTCATATTTACATCACATTGTCCCATAGTACGGAAAAAGACTATTGTTCACTCGATCAGAGAGCTTATAGATTTGTTAAGGTTTGAATATTTACTCGCAAGTAGGTCAACAAGAGCGCCAAAGCAATCTGACCTCACGTCAGTGCTTTCTAAATTTTTATTATCCTCACCCTCTTCTCCAACTCCACAATTTTCAAAGTCATTGATTCGTTGACGGGAAAAAGTCTAAAGTGTTTTATAATTTAATCTTTGCTTGAACAGTGATATTTTTTCAATAAAAAATCAATGATATAACATCAGATAAACTTACTTTGAATCTATCTGTCCTAAAAATCACAAAAATAGCTTTATTCAAACCACCGTGGCTCGATAAATATTAACTAAACGTCTTGAAGTTTTGAAAGTAATCATTCCAAGGTTGGTGCTTTCCAAGCATTACATGGATATTTTGTTATTGGCGCCATCTGGTACATAGACCCGGAACTTAATGATAGATTCAGTACATAAAGTATGTCTGTTGTTTTTGTATTGCACTGTTCAAGAGTCCAGGGAAAGATTTTAGAACAAGTGTTGAAAAGCTGCTGACCTCACTTCATTCATAATATTGTTCCTTTTTTTGCGTTCACTTATAACAAAATGATCTGTTACTCTTGTTGAAAAACTCTACCTTAGTGACCTTCTTCTGGGTCAAAACTCAATCAACACTAAAATATAGCTGAAATTTATTGGAAATTAACAAAACAATTCATTTGTTGTTGAACAACGAATGAATGAAACGTTATGGCTGGCTAATTTTCATGGAGTATGATTCCATTTTGTTTCATTGTTCAAACGCGGAATAATCAGCTATTGAGAGAGATGAATGTTTATTATATCCAGATTTAATGATCAGTTGGACGGAAACCTCGATTTTATATTTTTAGTTTCGATATGCTCCATTCGCGCTGAAATAATGTTTTTCAGTATAAATGAAATCATTTACATGCATGTTATCGTTAGTCCTCATGAATTTTCTAATATTCGTGCAAATAATTGCTTCATCAACAGATAATATGGAATAAAACACTTTATTTCATTGCTGTACGTCTATTTAATGATGAATTCGTATATAATTCTACTATTTTGGATATGGCCATTTGATAACTGATAGTTATTGATGGATTCAAAAGAGATTAATAGATGCACCTCTACTCATTGAATCACCTGAAGTAAAGTTAGATAATTCTTCCAAAAATCGATAAAACTTCCTGGGAGACTATTATCAATTTTAAAATAGTTGGTAACGTTCAATACTATCATCTATTATGCGTTGTCGAGTATACTATGTTATTTAATGACAAATGTGATGTAGACTTTCACATTTTTTTGTGTCACTGAGACGTAACTTAGGTATTTTGCGTTGGTACCATTCCTCTCCGATATTTCTTCAGAATATGTTGGATTACGACGTTGCCGATTGTAAAATATTGTGAAAAAGAATAACCCGATAGGTCATCTGTCATCTGATATTTATTGTGAAATGTTTAGAAAAATCTCCACTCGAAACTGAATAATTTTTGATTTTGGATAACAAAAATATTACTGAAAGGCCAGGAACTCAGTATCAAAATGTATCATCTTGTATTAATATCTGCTCATTGTTATATTTTGGAGTTAACATTTTATAATAACTCATTCAAGGTATGAGAGGATAAAGACATGTCGTCTTTTATGATAATGGAAGTTTCATTATACATACATGTTTCTTCAATTATGATAATTCTTAAAGAAGAGGCAAATTCCTTCATTTGAAGTCTTCCTTCAAGTCTTTTATATGCACAACCTTACTTCAATTTCTTCAATATAATACATTGAATGAGGGCGTTTATAGAAAAAGATTTGGAATTGGCCACTCAATAAGAAGAATAAAACTCTTTCTTTAAACACAATAAAAAAACACTAACTCAAATTATACTTATTCCAATAGAAATTATAACAAAGGTTTTCAATACTTATGAATGGATAATGAAGATAGACTATTTTATTCCTGTCGAAAAGAATTTTTCATGGTTATTTGAAGTTCAAGAGTGAAACTTTGTGTGTGAGAGTTGAGAAGCTTGTAGAAAACATTTATTATTTAATGATTTTCATTCTACTAGAGGCGCATAATGGAAACTTCATATTTTAGGTATACTTCCCGCCTCTTATCTCAGTGTTCTTTCAAAATATAGGTTGAGACTTTCACCACTGCGTTTATTTTTACTACAGATTCTTGAAGAGATAGGGAACTCTATCATCCTCTGTCACTTTTTCCAATTCTGCTACGTTGCAAAGTTCTTAGTGTTTCAAGGTTTCAAATTGGGCTATGCCACCACTGGATACCTCTTGATATCACAAAAATATTTGGCTTTTTTATGATAGACCATAATATTGTAGAGATATATTTGTTTATGCACCATGTTTCTGTTTGAGGCTCCATAGTGTATTATTAATGGTAAATACACATATTCAATGCTGCTCGGAGAATGTTACATAATTTTCCATTCAAAACATTATTTCTGCTGAAAATCATTTGAATTCCTTTGGTTAGTGATTTTCTAGCAGTTTTAAAAATTTTAAAATTTCTGAATTCTATTCACATTTTAATTGAACCTTCAGAAGAAAATACTGTTACCTAACATCAACTTTTAAAGTCTAAATAGGTTCCCAACAGAGGAATTAGTTCGATGAAAGATAGTATTGCAGTTTTTCGAAACCAAAAAAAAATTTGTATTACTTTCATTACTAGTGTGGGTAGATTATGAAATTCAGAACATCTTTGGTCATCATTTTCTTCAAGATAATTAATTTTCTTTGAAGCTATCTGAAGCCTCCTTAAATACTCGAAGGAATTCCATTATGTATGTTAAACTCATTTCAGTGAAGAAACATGGACATGTACATATGATCAGGTAACATTTGCTTTCATTTCTTATGTTTATTTATTTATTTGTATATTTATTTATTTACAAGGGAGTACAACACAGGACATACCCAAATTGTGCAATCACTGGTATACAGATTTATAATTCAAATAACAAAAAAATATTTATATTCTAATTGCAATTTAAAAAACTAAGTCTTAAGTCTAACATATTTTTACATTAGTAAGCTAAAAATCAGCATTAACCTCTTATGAACAACAACCTCAACTTATTTCTGAAATCATAATGGAGTCAGCAAATAAGTCAATATCCACTAGATTTGAAACTGCATCAAAGATTTCATACACCTGTTTAAAGGGGAGTTTAAATGATAATTTGTTGAACTCTTGCTATCATGAAATAGAAATTTATGTCTTGTGCGGTATAACGGCACATTGAGAGTCATCATGTTAAGAAGTTCTATTGAATCTAAAGAGTGGAGGATATTATGAACGAATTTAATATCTCTCAACATACGCTGATCTGTAAGAGCTATCAGCTTCATCTCCCTCATAATCCGAAGAGAAGTCCTTGCCACATCCGTATAGTATTTTCCAATAATATGCTTTATAAATTTGTTCTGAACTGCTCTAACCTGTTAATGTATACATTATAACAGGGATTCTATATCATGGATCCAAAACTCATTATACCGTTCACATATGCCATATATAATGCTCTGATAGATTGAGGACATTGATAATTTTTACAGGATCTAGTTAGGAATCCTAGCATCTTTTGAGCTTTTCCACAAGTATAATTTATATGCTAGTCAAAGATGAGCTTAGAGTCAAAAATAATGCCCAAATCTTTAATCTCTGGTGTTCTTGCCAAAAGTTTTTCGTCCAATTCATATTGACAATAAATAATGTTCTTATTACGAGAGAAAGTAATGAGGTGGCATTTATTATGATTGAGATATAGCGGCAAAACTGGGACAAGCTATCTAAATCATCCTGCAGTAAAATCGAATCAAGCGAACTATGATGCGACAGAAGATCTTCAAATCATTAGCGAACATAAGAAATTTGGCGAATTTGAAACACTTATAAATACCATTTATATCCACAAAAAAAAGCAAGGGTCCCAAATGTGATCCCTGGGGTAGCCCAGAACTTATTTTTCTATAACGGGAACAATAATTTCCCACAACAACGGATTGACGTCGACCAGAAATATGAGATTCACTTACTGAAAGTATTTATTATGGGAGTGAATGTAAGTCTTCCAAGCGATATGGATGATTATACTCGTACGATCGTCTTTTTATATTGTATTCAAGGTTCAAGATATCAGATACTTCATAGATATAGTTTATTTAATTAATTTATACTGATTAAAACAGAGCTAAAGAGGTTTTCATATCTTGTGGAAGAAATTTTGAGATGAAATATTTAGTATTGCACATTCAAGAATTATAACTGATCAAATCACAAAGCGAATTGTATGTAATACGTATTCAATATTTCGAGATTGATTCTGAAACTTTGTTTCTGAAAATTTGGTAGATATAAGTTCGCATCGCAGTCAGTAGTACACATAAATATATTTTTCAATAAAAATTCAATAACCTGTATCTTTTGAAAGAAACCGAATAGCAAGAAATGTTAAAAAAAAATTTGTTTCATTTGGTTTCAGGAATTTATGGTTTAGATTAATATAGCATTATGTTTGAAAGTTCAAATATCTCATAATATAAAGATGACTGAAATAATAAGTATCAAATCTGAACGAGTTAAAATTTTTCCAATGAATAGACAGAAGAAAGTTTTATAATACTTCCATATATAACGATAGTGTTCGGTCCATAAAATCCTTCAATGATGCCTTCGACTGAACAAATCCCTAGTACGAGGGAAAACCAATTTTTCCAAGTCACTGGAAATATATTGCGGGAAACTATTAGGATAACGACTTAACTTCGGAAACAGAATGCGAGGTAGGATCCACGATGTCTTGATATTTATTGAATACAAAGATAGATTCTTAAAAATAGTCATAGCGGTGGATGGAAATATATTTTCGAATGAAAAGTTGTCATGAGTCTGGAAATGACAGCTTCTTGCCTTTTATTCGTGTGTTTTGATTGATATTGTCACGGTTTAAAATTTCCGTTCCGTTAGTTCCGACCAACTATTGGCAACGCCGCTATCTAGATAGTACATTTTCCGACCCGTGGCACTACTGTTGATGGTAGCGTGACTGAATGCTCTCCGCTCTGTGATTGCGTCTGTGGTCGTATATGTCGGGTTGACGCAAATCAGCTGGAGCGTGTCACTTTGCTTTTCTCCGTTTTTCTGGCGAGTATCAAACCATTAAACTCTTGGATTTTTATCGTATTGATTGCGGATTGGAACAAGATTTATGGTTTAAGCCCTAATAGAGACCTGTTTCTATTTGGTTTATGGAAAAGGTTAACGCTTAATGCGGATTATAAAGGGGAAGATATTCGATGGAGAAGATTAGGTAAGATAACCTATATTCGGTCACGTTGCCCATTTCTGCAACTTCTTTATTTTAGCTCCGTTTTATGTTGAGAGTACTTATATTTGTTGTGCTGCGGATCTCGAACTGTCTGTGAACTCTGTGAACTATCTGCAAACTGTCTGCGAGCTGTCTGAGGCGGTTTTGAGGTTGTCTGAAATAAGTGAGTCTACGTAGGATCTACGTTCTGTACAAACCATCTGTACTAGCTATCTGAACACATTCTACTTGGAAGATCGAACAATAGACACCCTGGTTGCCATTTGCCTTGTGGAAGTAATGTGAATTATTGTATTACGAGGAGCCTGAAGTACGTATTGACCCAATTTCCTTTCTACGAGGGTTGAAGAGTGAATGTTGGTTGAGAACCCATAATATCCTTTTGTTCACAGTCACTGTACATCTTAGACTGTTATGTAAGGTTAGTCCGTAGCATTTAAGTTATCTGAGAATATAAACGACTTAGGTCGAGACATTGATATAGCGATAAACAGTTGACCTGTTGTTCAGTCACCTAGATATAGACCGTTACATAGGTGTTTTATTCATGCTGGCCAGTATTAATCTAACTTTGAGGTTCACCTTTGGGTGATAAGTTTAGTAATATAATTCGGTTAAACGCATATTAAGATATTTGACTAGTAAGTTCGATAGAGATATTTTGTGGTAGGACATTGATTAGTTGTAGTGTTATCACCACATTTTTGGTGAGATTAAATTGTTAAACAATTGATTCTTTTTTTTTCCCTACCAGTCACTACTCTCATTTTGTGTGATCGAGCTTGTTCTGGCTTCTAGAGAGTGGGTTTTCGTGTACGTTTTCTCTCTTTGTTTTCCCCCTGAGATCTGTGGTGATACCTCCCTTTATTTAACATCATAAAAGAGAGTGGCGCCTAGTAAATAGTCTCAGCTCTGAGAGCTAGTCCGGGAGGTATTTGGTACACTCTCTGGAACCGGGCGGGCTCGTGACATAAAGTGGCGCCCAGCGCGAGGCCTCGAAGTGGTTTCGAGGGAACTTGTTTTGAGATTTTTTTTTATTTATACAAGTTCAACTGAGGTGGTGACTGGATGAAAATAGATTGTTATTTTTAAGGTTCATTTGAATTTTTGTGCGGTTTACTTTGATTTTCAGATTTTGATCATATTTTGATTTTATTGTAAAGGTATTTGGCAAGTATGGTTCTGAAAAATAATCTTAATAGGCTTAAGAAAGATGAATTACAATATGAATTGCGTGTAAGAGGTTTTAAATGTTCGGATACACAGACAGTTCGGGATTTGCGTGCCTGTTTGCGTCCTTTGTTGAAAGTAGAGAAGGGTAATAGGTCTTTTGAGTATCCTATAGTTGAGTTGGATACTGTATCAGAATTTAATATTTGTATGAACAAGTATGATGAATTGTTAACGTTGTTTAGGGACCTGACCCATGCCTTGAGGCGATATTTACTAGGTTGTGTCATGTCGTTTCTCGGTTGGAACGTTTAGAGTCTGGTAGTTCGAAAGAATCTTTGCCATTGAATGTTGCTGATATGCTTAAAAAATGTAAGAGTACTTTAGTTGATGTTTGCGCTCAGCCTCCGGCTTATGATCCTGCCTCTGTTTTTTATTGCTCCTCCTCTGAGGGTGACTGTTCTGATGATGAAGCCTCGGTTGCTTCCGCGCATCCACCATTTGCTCGTACTAGCACTCATGCGAATTTTGGGAACCTCCTCGTTCTTTGAATTTACAGAAGTGGAATTTAACTTTCACGGGTGATCCGAAGGATATTACGGTGCATAGTTTCTTGGAACGTGTTGTAGAGTTGGGAAGGGCTCGTGGAGTGACAGAGAGTCAAATTTTCGATTCAGCTGTTGATCTTTTTCCGGTAGAGCGTTAATGTGGTATCGATCTAATCGTGATAAATTTAAGGACTGGAAGAGCTTGTCCTCCTGCTTCTTAGGCATTACGAACCTCCAGATTATCGTTCTCGTTTGTTCACCGATATCTTGAACCGAACGCAAGATCCCTCATAATCAATTGTGGATTATTTGACATGCATGAACTCTATGTTTAGGAGATATGGGGAAGTTGATGAACAGATAAAGTTAGGAATAATAACCAGAAATTTGGCGCCTTTTTGCGCGACGCAGTTGCCTGTTGTTGATAGCCTACAGGAACTGGAGGATGTGTGCCTGCGCCTCGAGGTTAAAAAGTATCGTGCTGATAGCTATGTGCCTCCATCTAGGAAACGTCAGAGTTATGTTGACTCCGAACTAGCGTGTGTGTCGCTTCCTTGTGCTTCTTCTAGCTCTCGGTCTAGTTCTCTTTCTGAGGTGAGTCCTCGTGAACCGCCGACGACGTCGACCGCTGTCGTGTGTTGGAACTGTCAGAAGTCTGGTCATAGACGTGTCGATTGTCCGTCACCAAGACAATTACTTTGTAATCGCTGCGGAAAAACCGGTTTTACTGTTCGGACATGCCCTGATTGCTCTCCTCAGGTAAATTCTCGATCTGTACGCTTTGCTTCTCCTCCGCCTTCGGAAAACTCCCGACGAGGAAACTAGATGACCGCGGGTCGTCCTCGTCTGATCATAGTGCGGTCATAGGAAGAGCAGCTGTTCTTGATTACATTTTGTCCCATGCTGATGGAGACAAGCGACCTTACCTTACTGTACATATTTTGGGGCTTAAATTTGTGGGTTTGTTAGATTCCGGTGCGAGTGTTTCGCTTGTGGGTAGTAAGGGATATGAGAGACTTTTGGAGATTGGATTGAAACTGACTCCATCGCTTAAATCGTGTACTGTGGCTAATGGGGATATATGCGAGAGTCCTGGTTGTATTTCGGCTCCTGTTAAGTTGAAGAACAAGCTGATTTGGTTGAACCTAATGGTGGTTCCATCTTTGCGGCATTCCTTGATACTTGGGATAGATTTTTGGAGAAAAATGGATATAGTGCCTAATATAAGAGATGATGTCTGGCACTTTGCTTCCCCTGTAGAAGCTTTGGATGAACTCGAGGCTTCGAATGGCGTTAAGGAATTCCTTTCACCTGCTGAGAGGATGCAGCTGGATAGAATGTTGAAGAAAAATTTGCTCGCATGGGCGATGACCTTGATGTGCGTCTGCTGCTGAGCACCAGATTGAATTGCTTCCTGATACCCGACCTGTCAAACAACGTTGGTATCCAGTTTCCCCACACAAACAAAGATCATAGACGCGGAAATTGATGATATGTTGAGAAAGGGAATAATTGAACCTTCTGGTAGCTCGTGGTCTTCACCAGTCTGTCTCGTCCCTAAGAAGGACGGTACTTATCGTTTTTGCGTCGACTATAGGCGCCTTAATGCCGTCACCAAGAGGGACGCTTATCCTATTCCATATATCTCTGGAATACTAGACAAATTGCGCGATGCTCGTGTGTTGAGCACTTTGGATATAAAACGGCCTATCACCACGTTCAGGTGGCTTCTAACTCGAGGGAATATACGGCTTTCACCGTCCCTGGTCGCGGCTTATATCAGTTTCGACGCTTGCCTTACGGACTAACTAATTCTCCCGCTACTTTCCAACGTATTATGGACGGTGTTCTTGGTCCTGATCTTCAGCCGTACGTCTTTGTGTACTTGGACGATATTGTCATCGTTAGTGGAGATTTCGCCACACACTTAGAAATTTTGGGTAAGGTGTTGGATAGGCTTATAGCGGCTGGTTTTGTCGTGAAGCGTGAAAAATGTTTTTTGTCGCCCTCAGCTGAAATATTTGGGGTATGTTGTCGACAGACATGGTCTTCGCCCGGATCCTGAAAAGGTCGAGGCTATTTTGAGTATTCCTACTCCCACTAATGTTGCCGCCATCCGTTCCTTTTTGGGAACCGCCGCATGGTATCGCCGGTTCATTCCTAATTTGGCCGATTTGAGCGAACCCCTCTCGAATTTGACTAAGAAAAATGTCCGCTGGAATTGGACACCCCAGTGTGAATTAGCTTTCAGTGAAATAAAAGAGAAGCTAGCGTCTGCCCTGTACTCACTTGCCCTGACTTTGATCGCCAGTTCATTGTGCAAGTTGATGCCTCCGCCTACGGACTCGGAGCCGTTCTCACCCAACAATTTGATGATGGTGAGAGAGTCTTGTGCTATCTTTCCCGTTCGTTAACTCGACAAGAGCGCAACTATTCGACCACGGAGCGTGAGTGCCTTGCCGTGATTTGGGCTGTTGAAAAACTACGCCATTACCTGGAGGGTACCTTCTTCAAGGTAATTACCGATCACCACTCTTTGCTGTGGCTGCATAACCTAAAGGACCCACAGGGTCGATTGGCTCGTTGGAGTTTGCGCCTGATGCCCTTCACCTTTGAAATTGTCCATCGCAAGGGTAAACTGAATGTCGTGCCTGATATGTTGTCCAGGTCCGTCCCAGTGTCTGTGGACGAGGTGCTGGACTCTGATGATCGCCAGCTGTTCCATAAGTCTAGGGATCCTTGGTATCTCAAGATGAGAGAAGACTTGAACACATTTCCGGACAAATACCCTACCTGGAGGGAGGAGCATGGCTTACTTTGGAAATACGTTTCCGCCCCTTATCCTGGTTTAGGAGATGCGGGGATTGTTGGAAATTGGTGGTACCTAGGGAGTTCAGGAAGAGCCTACTTCGTCAACATCATGATGATATTTCCGCCGGACATCCTGGTGTCTTTAAGACTTATTGGCGCTTGAGACAACGCTATTTTTGGCCTAAGATGCGTGCCGATGTAGCCCGATATGTGAGTCGTTGCTCGGTGTGTCTGGAGCATAAACCTGACCTTCAAGCTCCTGCTGGAACTATGGGAACCCGACCGGTTGTTACCGAACCTTGGGAGATGATAAGTTTGGATTTCGTGGGTCCCTTGCCATCGTCCAACGGATATAAGTACATCTTAGTAGTTACTGATTATTTCTCCAAGTATGTTTTGACCTTTCCTTTGCGCAATGCTACTGCTGTTTCCCTTTGTCATCTGCTGGAGCAGCATATTTTTCTTGTTTACGGAGTTCCTCGTTTGCTCATTTGCGATAATGGCACCCAGATGCGCAGTACCTCTTTCACGTCGCTGTGTCAGAAATATAAAGTCAACATCATATTCACTCCAGTTTATAGTCCGCACTGTGATCCTACCGAGCGCAGCAATGGTATAGTTAAGACCATGCTCTCCTGTTATGTCAAGGATAACCATAAAACTTGGAGTAAACACCTTTCTGCTGTTACTTGCGCCGTTCGTACTGGTCGTCATGAGGTTATTGGTTGTAGCCCATACTTCGCTAATTTTGGCAGAGAATATCGCCCATCTGGAGATGCCTATAACACTGTGGTAGAGTTGGACCCTAGACGTCCTTCGGAGGTTGTGGACGCTAAAAAGGTTGGCTACCGGCTGTTGTTTGCCGACATTCAGAAGCGCTTGCCTCGCGCTCAGGAGCGTAATCGTCAACGTTATAATTTGCGCCGCCGTCCTGTCACTTTCCGAGAGGGAGATCTTGTCCTGACCCGCAATAAACTTTTATCTGATGCCTCTAAGGGCTTTGCCTCCAAGTTGGCGCCCAGATTTGTCGGACCCTGCACTGTGCGTCGGAGAGTTGGCCATAATGCTTATCAACTGCAATGGAGGGATGGAAGTGATAGAGGTGTCTGGCATGTTAAAGATCTCAGACGATATCCTGATACCTGTTTGGAGGAGAGTACCTAGTTTTGGTGGTTCTGAGTTGTCGGGTGGCTTAGTGCTTTATGAGTGCGTTCCGGCTTGAGATTGCCTTTTGTTTCTACGTTTTAGCCCCGGTGACGGTGGGGATATTTTTGGGACCGTCATACGCTCGGGAATATGACCGTCTAACATCTGACGAGTCCGTTTCAGTAAGTAAATGTCGTTCGTACCTTTTGCCTTTTCTGTACGTTTTAGCCCCGGTGACGGTGGGGATATATTTTGGGACCGTCATATGCTCGGGATTATGACCGTCTAACATCTGACGTGTCCGTTTCGTTTTGTTTTATTTTTTGTTGTGCCTTGCCTTCGCTTTGTGAGTTTGGGATCCCGATTATGGTGGGGATGATTTGATTTCGTATTGGCTTATACTGTTGGCTGCCTTGGAGCAGAAGTGTTGTGGTTTTTTTTTGCCGTGTCGGCGATTGGATTTTTTTTGTGCCGATGTGGCGACTTTTGGCGTTTTGATTCCGAGTTGATGACGTGAAATACCCGATTGTGACTTTTCTTTGCGTTTGCCTGGAAGGCGCGTGTCTTGATTGAGATTTTCCTTTATTGTGTTTTTTTCGAGAAACTCCCGACGAGTTAGTGACACCAGTGGTCGTGTATTGTCGCAGCGCACTTTACCCACGAGGACCATTGGAATTTCCGGCTTTGACGTTGCCTATATTTGAGTAAATTATTATCCCGATTTTGAGTTTCCCGATTCGGACATCACCTCTCTAGGATGTGATGGGGTCGTGGAGGTTGCGACCTTCGATAAAGCAAGTCCTCCTTGTTCAGCACCTTAACCGTGGTCTTCGATTCGGATTCCGGTTAAGTTTTCTTTGTTTCAAAATTTGACATTTCGACCATTTTGGCTTATTGTTTTGTTTTTGGTTGAATCGATTGCTTTCTTCTTCTTCTTGTAGTTTTCCGTTATACCCAGCTGGACGAAGCTTGGTATCTAGTCGCCCTCAGTGACTAGATATCTTTCACTTTTGATTGTTTTGCCATCTTGGCGTTGAGTTTTGTTTGGCGAGTGCGCAATATGGTTCTTATGTGAGTCGTCGGTGACCTATGCTCACCTCCTGTGGAAGGAAGGGGAGTTGTCACGGTTTAAAATTTCCGTTCCGTTAGTTCCGACCAACTATTGGCAACGCCGCCATCTAGATAGTACATTTTCCGACCCGTGGCACTACTGTTGATGGTAGCGTGACTGAATGCTCTCCGCTCTGTGATTGCGTCTGTGGTCGTATATGTCGGGTTGACGCAAATCAGCTGGAGCGTGTCACTTTGCTTTTCTCCGTTTTTTTCTGGCGAGTATCAAACCATTAAACTCTTGGATTTTTATCGTATTGATTGCGGATTGGAACAAGATTTATGGTTTAAGCCCTAATAGAGACCTGTTTCTATTTGGTTTATGGAAAAGGTTAACGCTTAATGCGGATTATAAAGGGGAAGATATTCGATGGAGAAGATTAGGTAAGATAACCTATATTCGGTCACGTTGCCCATTTCTGCAACTTCTTTTATTTTAGCTCCGTTTTATGTTGAGAGTACTTATATTTGTTGTGCTGCGGATCTCGAACTGTCTGTGAACTCTGTGAACTATCTGCAAACTGTCTGCGAGCTGTCTGAGGCGGTTTTGAGGTTGTCTGAAATAAGTGAGTCTACGTAGGATCTACGTTCTGTACAAACCATCTGTACTAGCTATCTGAACACATTCTACTTGGAAGATCGAACAATAGACACCTGGTTGCCATTTGCCTTGTGGAAGTAATGTGAATTATTGTATTACGAAGAGCCTGAAGTACGTATTGACCCAATTTCCTTTCTACGAGGGTTGAAGAGTGAATGTTGGTTGAGAACCCATAATATCCTTTTGTTCACAGTCACTGTACATCTTAGACTGTTATGTAAGGTTAGTCCGTAGCATTTAAGTTATCTGAGAATATAAACGACTTAGGTCGAGACATTGATATAGCGATAAACAGTTGACCTGTTGTTCAGTCACCTAGATATAGACCGTTACATAGGTGTTTTATTCATGCTGGCCAGTATTAATCTAACTTTGAGGTTCACCTTTGGGTGATAAGTTTAGTAATATAATTCGGTTAAACGCATATTAAGATATTTGACTAGTAAGTTCGATAGAGATATTTTGTGGTAGGACATTGATTAGTTGTAGTGTTATCACCACATTTTTGGTGAGATTAAATTGTTAAACAATTGATTCTTTTTTTTCTTCCTACCAGTCACTACTCTCATTTTGTGTGATCGAGCTTGTTCTGGCTTCTAGAGAGTGGGTTTTCGTGTACGTTTTCTCTCTTTTGTTTTCCCCTGAGATCTGTGGTGATACCTCCTTTTTATTTAACATCATAAAAAGAGAGTGGCGCCCTAGTAAATAGTCTCAGCTCTGAGAGCTAGTCCGGGAGGTATTTGGTACACTCTCTGGAACCGGGCGGGCTCGTGACAATATCTTGAAATTCAAGTCTGTGAAGAATGCATCGATTATTTGTTCCATTTCCCGAGATTTCTCGTTAGTCGTTCTTGAATGCTTGTTCCAAGTGAAGCTGTGCGCTATCGATTTACAGAGAATATTTGTAATTTTCGAATTTCGAGACGAGAAATATCTCCAACAAGTAGACACGACTCAAACATGAAGAATCTTTGGCCAAAGCTGAGTAAAACCGGTTTACAATTCTCTTGAAGCCAATCATGAATCCTGTGTATATCTGATTAAAAGTTTTAGCAGAAGTTACTGTGATAATCCCAGTAAAAAATCCTGTATTTCCTCACAATTGGTGATATTGAATGTTGAAGTAACTCTTTCCTCAATAGTGATTTTTCTATTAAACTCAGATGCTCCTTATTGAATCTGAGAGAAGAAAACGTGTTAAAAAAATCACTGTCGCGAGGTCAGGAGTTTTTCGCGCTTGTTCTGAAGGCGCTCGTTTTCAAATTTCGCATTGGCGTTGGAATAGGAGAACATTATGCAATTTGTTTTAGAATATATACAGTGCGGCAAAAGTCAGTTTACCCTGTCTAATGTTCACGCATGGTCGTATTCTCAGCCAGTATCGTACCTAAGGCGGAAGGAGGTAGCTGAGTTGTCGGCGTGTATTAGTGTTGTTGTGTACGTTTACAGTGCGTTCGTTGCCATGGCTGCGCTTGTAAAGTACACGAAAGAAGAACGTGTTTGTTTGCACACTTCTTACTTAAAACTTGACGGATATTATGCTGAAATTCCCGAAGAATTTCGCCAGCTTTTCCGAATAAGCAAGTTCTCATCAGATAAATGGTGCATAACCTTTATCGTTAATTCGTAAGCACTGGCTACGTAGTCGACGTGCCGCGTTCAGGTCGCCCTGCAAATTTTTTCGTAAAACTTGTTTTACCGTGACTAAACGATGCCGCACGTGTGTTGAAGAGGGGAGGAAACAATTCCAACATAAAATGTGAGGCCACAAGTAATTATTGATGTTATATTTTTAACGAAAATAAATTTATTTGCAATTATTTTTTTTTTGCTATCATATGCAAAACGGTAAACTGACTTTTGCCGCACCCTGTATTAGTCTGCACGATGGTTTTTGGATTGTTCGAAAAGAGCCACCTACCACAAATATTCATCTGCGACCTGTAAAACCGCAGAGGAAAGGAACAAAGAACGAATATATCACCTTTAAGGGATCAACACGTCGTAAATATCCGAAACCTCATGAAAATTACACTCGAGGGAGAAACCTCATGAAAAGCAGTTGCTCTTCGACCTACCTCCTTTAATTTATAACGTGCTAAAAGTTCAGCGGAAACGCAAACTGGCCCATATCTTAAGTATATTTTCTTGTTGTTCCCGCATTATTCAGTCCTTTCAGCGTAATTACCCGAGGGTGGTGCCATCTGTGCAGGAAAATGGGAAAACATCGGTTGATTCAACATGTGGTTCATATTTCAGCTCGGCGTTGCTTGAGGAAACTATGGCAGATGTTGAGGCAGCTGAAATCATTGGAAAATATTATCCGTCCGGTGAAGTTTTCGTTCGAATTCGAGAGAAGTGGATGGTTAGGCACGTAACCATAATATCATCTTGTGTTGGGTCTTGGGATTCGAATAGGTCCCGAATATTTCAAGGAAGAATACGAGGGTAACGTGATACATCAATTCTGACAGGAATATATGGAAGAAACGTAAGCACCAAATGAGTTTGGACAGATATGGAAGGAAACTATTGTATTTGAACTGAAAGAGTTGGGCTGAGAGAATGAAATTTTCTCTGCAGCTAAAATTATTGTTAGTTTGGGGCCTTCGAGAATTCGATGATAAATCGAAATTGTATAATTTATTCGAAACTTTTTGTGCGTTTGTTCCTAATGCAACAATAATTTTGAATATCGAATAACTTGAGGAAATTTTGAACCAAAGGATCGGCAAAATTTCGTTAAAACCGAAAGACACAAAATGTCTTGAAACTGTAACATGACAAAGTGCCACTTTAAAGTCGAGCATGAGACTCTACTCTTAATTCTCTCAGGGTGGGCTCAATTATCCCAGCAACAAAACTCTCCTCGGTTTTTGACAAATATATTGAAGTGTATGAATACAGTTCACAAATAACAATTTTAAGGAATGTCCAATCTCCCAAGTAAAACAGAACACTAGGGACTTATCTTAAAGTTATCTGAGTCGATAGCTTCCTCCCAGCTCCCAGATAGTCCTATATACAAAAGACTAAAAAAGGACCCTACCACCACAGTTGAAAACAAGATTTACAAAATCCTTTATAAATATCGAAATGAATTTCCAGATCAATTCATTAGATCTAGACTTACACCTCACTTCAGTAAACCACCACATTTATATGGTCTACCAAAAATACACAAAGCAAATATTCCTCTGAGACCAATTGTGAGTTCAAGAAATTCAGCATGCCACCAATTGGCTAAATTTCTGCTAAAAATTATATCACCATTAAAAAGTAATTCAACATCGATGATAAGAAACACGAAACACTTCATAGAAATAATGAAACATCAAGAAATCATGGAAGAAGATATTATGGTCAGCTTCGACATTACCAGTTTATTCACTAATATTCCGACAGATAAAACACTTATCATAGTTAGGAAAAAGCTTGAAGAAGATCAAACCCTTAGTGAAAGAACTACAATAAGCGTGGATACAATTATGGAAATGCTTTCTATTTGTATTGAAACAACATCTTTTATCAATGAGAATTTGGAATGGCCATGGGTTCACCACTATCACCAATTTTAGCTGATTTATATATGGAAATTTTCGAACAGAAGGCATTAGAAAAATATGTACTTAAACCCAAACTATGGAAAAGATATGTAGATGATACTTTCATTATTTGGCAACATGGAAGAGACACTATAGATGGATTCCTTCAATATCTAAACAATCAAGAGGAATCAATTAAATTCACAATTGAAATCGAGAAAGACAGACAACTTCCATTCTTAGATGTACTCGTACATAAACAAAATGGAATCCCAAGAACCACTGTGTATAAAAAGCCAACGAACACAGGACAATATCTACATTTTGATTCAAACCACCAACTAAACACTAAATTGGGAGTAGCAAAATGTTTATTTGATAGAGCAATAAATATTTGTTGCACTGAAGAAGACCAAAATGAAGAAATAAATAACATCTCGAAAACGCTTAGAAGCAATGGCTACCCCAAAAAGATATTAGAAAAAGCTAGACGAACAAGAGAAAGTCAACCTGAACCAACAGATATAAATCAGACCATTAAAACCGTAATTCCTTATGTTAAAGGTTTGTCGGAGAAAATGAGAAGAGTTGGAAAAAGATACAACATAACGACTGCATTCAAAACTCAAGACACTATCAGAGCTAAACTTACAAAAGTTAAGCCTAATAATGAGACACAAAGGACAAAAAACTGCATATAATAATAATAATATATGAATTACCTTGCGAGTGCGGAAGATCTTACATCGGAGAAACTAAACGCCCTCTGAATGTACGAATAAAAGAACATCAGAAGCTTCTACGAGTACTAGACAGCGACAAATCCAGGTTGGTCCAACATGGTGTAGATGAGAATCATCGTATAAAGTGGGATGAAGCATCAATAATATCCAAAGAAGAAAAACTTGCAGGAAGAAAAATCAAAGAAGCAGCATTCATGAAAATAACACCTGATTCCATAAGTGCTCCATCTATAGATCTGCCAGAAGTTTGGACGCCGATAGTTCGATCCAACTTGAAAAGATCATCATATCGCAGATGAGTATATAACATCGTTCATTTTCTTTCATGACTTCTGTCAATTGACTTTTTGAAAATTGATAATTTTCAAAAGGTTTCTTATTTTTCTCCTTGATAAAGATAGAAGATATCTATCGAAACGTCGGAAATCATTACATCCACAATAGATGATGGTAATAGCCCAAACAATCATTCAAAACGAGCTCCATCATCAACAATATCTCGTCATCAACTGGATATGATTTAATCTGTCATCGTGGAATGCATCTCAATCTTGAACTAGCATATGTCTTTGGCTTCGTAATAGGATATAATTTGGCCTCCAGGGAGGAGCTATATCAGAATGAACAAAAGAACATTAGAAAGTGCCAGTGCATGTATAACAAGGCTCCTTCTCGATTTCTTTTAGACAAATATTGAACAAATCATAGTAAAATTACATTATCTTAACAAATTAAACCGAGAAGAAGTCATGTTATGGGAATCATTGGAAGCAGTCAATGCAAAAACGTGCTTTCATGTTAAAGTGCCAAAAAGAACTAAAATTTCGGTATGTATTTCTCGCAAATCTCTGACCCAAAAAAGTCACTTTTAGGTATTAATTTCAATAATTACAGTGAGATGACCAACATCTGATCTTGACAGAGAGAAAAAAAAACTACGCTGACCGTTCGAGGTTAGCTTCCGCGGAACACAGATCACCGGTATAGAACACATCTATATTCTATTGCATTTGAACTACTTCAAATTCCAACCATAATTCGAGTGCGCGTACGGATTAACGTCAGTGGCGTACAAATCGTTGCAAAACAACTCCAAACTTTTTTAAAAATACTCAATATCTCTTTAAATATTCTTCAAATATTTATGTATATTCGTGACTATATGAAGTGCAGGTGACATTCTGTAGAATAATATATTTTTTGTTCGTTTAAGACATAAACGCATGTATAGGACAGGTCAGAGGATTCTCGATAAAAACCGGCACTAGTATAATACCATTTCTTGACTAACTTAGCTTTCATTTTTTTTTAATTCTTCGAGCTCAAAAAACAATTGATTCATTTATGTAGGTGGTTGAATAGGTTGAAAGACGATATTTTGATAAATATTGGTGAGTCGTCTTGTATTATAACTATGAAAGCTATAAACTTTTGTGAAGTTTCACTCAATTTCCTTAAAATATAACAGGCACTCAAAGATGTATATACACGTCACTTTTAGAATCTTCTTCGTTTTACAATAGTTAACCGGCATGTTGAAGCTAATAGGTTTGCAAAATTTCGAGGAAATCGTCGCACTAGAAAATTTTCAAAAAGTTACAAATTTCAATGTCATAAGACATTCACCAGAGATTCACAAAATTCTGAATGTAAATCAAGGTTATTGGTGGTTTTCAATAGAAAAAGAAATTCAGCACTGTCATCCCTTGATCAATTTATGATCTTCTTTGAAGTTTCTTTTTCGAAAACGCAAATAGAAGATAAAAATATCACAAATTTGTTTAATTTTCTTCCTCAAAAAGATATCGAAAATAATCACGATTCTGTAGTTTAGACTTGAATGAATAAGGTGTTTCAAGAGCTCACTGAAAGAAAGATTTCGTATGATTTTTGGTTTTTAAAGAGAAGAGAATTTGAGCTCCGAAAACAACTGAATAGAAACCGTGAGTGGTTATTTTTATAATTTTTTGGTATTCATTGTGGTCATTGCTTTATTATTACACTATTCCACAGTCCACAGTGTATTTTCTTATATCCATTTTATCGAAGATTCCTGTACTTTGTGTCCCTTTAATGAAGCTATCAGGCATCACAGGTCATAATCTAAGGTTCTTCACTTCTTGAGTGCAGAAATGAAATAAACAACACTGACAATTAAACCAAGTATTCAATGTTCTTGCAGATTTGTGTTGAGGACACGATTATGGTCGAGTGACTATCCAAATTTTCTATTCATTATTTATTCAATTATTGGATTAAATATCCTCAATCTCTAATCTTTCACTATTTTGTTTCAGATGAAAGTCCTACAGCTGGAATCAGCCCGAACAGTCAAATCTCTTCAAGAAATCCGTAACTTAAATGAAATTTCAAATATTCCTGATGAAAAACCTTACCGCCATCAAAGAATTTTAAAGAAACACATCGTGCAACTGGAAAAGACAACAAAATCGTTATTCAAAGAAAACCAATTCTTGAAGAACAAACTATGGAGCATGGAACAAAACATTGAGTTGCTGCAAAAAGACATGGAAAAGCCCCTCGAAAGATTCGACAGGATAAATGGTAACGAAATAGAGAATTACATAGGAAGTAACAAGTTGCATCAAATAAAAGAACGAACCGAAGAACAATTCGCAAACTTAACAACCGAACTCAAGGATAACACTCAGAAAATCGCGAATTTGAGCAGACAAATGAATGATTTCGATAAATTGCATTTATCAATGTTAGAACTCTTGGAAAACGTAGAAAGTATTGAATTCAAAGTAGATAATAGCTTCCCCGACGTTCGGAAGGAGATCTCCAAGGTGGAGGTTCAAGTTAACGAGGCAAAAGCAGAACTGAATCAACTGAAGGAGGAGATGTCTAACTCTAGAGGATCCATGAAAGCGATTGGGGTCAGTGTTTCCAATTTACAAGATAGGGGTGCTGAGGATCACAGGTTCTTGAAAGAAGTCGACTCGAGAGTCCAGAATTTGATTAGGTCGAACAATTTGCAGAATTCCAAACTACACGACCACATCTTAAAGGTAAGTGAAGGGTAATGATGAATTAATATTTAGTTAATTAGCGAATATTCGCGGATGTTAATTAGTTTGAAGGGGTTGATTTACTGTGATTCACGAGCAACCTGAACATGAAGTTTGTTTTGAATAACCAAGCTTCCACAAGTTGAGATTCATTTGAATTCGATATATCGACCTTACCGAATCTTTCTAAAGACTATAATATATCGATTAACTTTTGACGTTCGCAGAAGTCGTTGAACGATTATTATGACGCATCTTATACCGGGTGTTCTGAACTGAAAGTTCAACCGTTATCCTTTCTAACGAAAAGGAAAAAAATGGGTTATAGTTTGGAATCAAGTTCCCATAATTACATCATTATTTTTCTCCTAACAAGAATTAAAAGCATCAAACAGGTACTTCCGTAGTAGAAGTCAATGTAAGGATTCATTTTATTTTGCAATTTTTTCCAAGTTTTAATAAAAAAATAATAAGATCGAAGAAATACATTGATTTTTACATTAATAATTCGATATTAAAGCAATTCTGAGAGGTGCTTGGTAATAGAAAGAAATTTCCAATAGGAAAGTTTCAATAACCGAAATTTCATCACTATTTTATAATTTTCAGTTGTTGAAATTACCTAGAAGTGTTTCAAACCAATAGAGAAGTTCCAGATTTTTTTGAAATATGTTTCTTGGTTTTGTGGTCCAGAGAAAATTATGATTTTTGAAAGAACATTCCTAGTCTAGATATTCATTTGTACAAAATTGGTTCTTTTTATTTGAATTGATAAAATAATTAGTTAAGAAATTTCTCCTCAAATCATAATACAAATTCATAAATAGTTGAGTAAAACAATTCTTTCAATCAATTGTATTATAAATATTCGATTGCAAATGTTGTCATTATTCAGCATTATGTTGATTAAGAAAACTTGTCATTACTCACTGACATTATTCATTTTCAATATCAACCCAATCAGTTTCGCCTTATAGGCCAATACACAACTTTTGTGAAAATGAATTGCTTCATCTAATAACATAATCCTAGGTTTGTGAATTGTGTCAAATGAGTTTACATGAATATTGAAAATACTTTCATGATGAAACTCTTGATCATGCCTAGTAACCGAAACTAGTTGATGTTGATATTGAAAATAAAGAATCCATTGAGTATTGAGAAGTTTTATCTTAGCTCATTGAATTTTTTATAGAGATAACAGTTTGTTATGAATTAATGATGATCAAATGCAAATTTCTCCTCTCGTGCAAAGAAATTAGTGGTCAACTGTATTCTGAAAAGTGCAAAATAAGTTTTTTCATTTAATATAATAGTTAAACTTACACTAACAAATGCATGTAGTAGCTAATCAACAATAAATAAGAAACTGATTTCGATATTACCTGAAGAAAAAAATTCAATTACCTTCATTCTATTCCTAATATTTGGAAGATATATCAAGTTTTTATTGACAGTCGAGTTTAATTATCCTATGATATTTGAAATAATTTTAATAATGCACCCTGCCAAGTATAGCCGTATTCATAATTTTTTTCTACGCCATAATGAAATATAACATTGGTCAAAAGTTGTTAGTACCCAATTGTCGAACCAATATACAATGAGTTATGATTAATAATTAAATGGCAAAATTTATCGACCGATCATTTGAACAATTTTATTATAAATAACCAAGTTATAACTACTAAAGTTCGAAATTGTGATTTTTTCATATTCATGACTTTCTTTGGACGACGAAATAACAAAGAAATATTTTTTGAGATGTTGTACCTCTTCATTAGTTTGGAACAATTTTTTAACAAATTATGGGAAAAATCTGGCACCTATGAAAATATAAGCTATTTATTCATTTGATTGACAAGGATAGCCGAATATTAATCGAAAAATAATTTTTGAACAAAGTTTTCAATTCGTTGAAGTTACAAAAAATCATAAATAAAAAATTGATTAGCTTACATGAACATGTATTCCTCGAATTCGCTAAAGCTTCACAAAGTTTCAAATTTATTAACCAATATCAATATCATTTATTCATCATGAAAAAATTTCATGATGATCAATTGAGCATCTCGAAAAATGGCGATGAAGCAATTTCTATAGCAAACCAAGATTTAATCAAGACACTTAAGTATATTTTTTTCAAATTCGTGATAGGACGTTTTATTTTATGACAAAAAAATAGAAACACTGACGTGAGATCAGATAACTTTCATGCTCTTGTAAAACTACTTGCGTGTGATTGTTCGAACTTTGTGAAATCAAAACTGCGAAATATTTGTTTGTCAAAGACGTGTTAACTGTTCAAATAAACATGCACGTTAAAATAGTCGATTGAATACTGGTAGGATTCGTATTCAAATAAGAATTAATGAGTATGATGGAATATCACAAAAAAATTTCATTGGAAGAGAGTAATTCGGAAAAAAACATTTTTCTTGTTACTTCCAAACTACTGGGCCGATTCAATCACATTACGAAATAAGCCGAGATATTCAAACCATCAAACTACCATTCACTAAACCGTTATTTTGATCATATCGTTCAACATCTATTATCGGTCTCATTTGTTTTGATTGTAGGAGAAAGACACAAGGAGCTAAATCCAGCAATTATTTTAAGCTTTTTAACTGCTAACAAAAAAATCCACAATCGAAATAACATCCCTAAAATTCGATATTCTCATTTTCTTTCGAACAGATTGAACAGTATGTTATTACTTTTTAGTTATTGACGAGGTTCAAATGACGAACACAAACTGAAAATTCCTGGGTAAACTTTGATTTTGTGTTTTTATTTCAGGCTGAATCTGCAAGCATCGACGTCAACGCAACCAAATCCACGATACATCTCGTCCAGGAGCTTAGATCCTTCGAGAAAGAATATAAAAACATTGTCAACAAGTTACCCTATGACTGCAGCTCCGTATCTGGTCCAAATGGTATTTATCTCATCTCTCCAGGCGATGGTGAACCAATCCTAGCCAAATGCGAGGATGGATGGACCGTGATTCAAAAACGTTACGATGGTTCTGTTGATTTTAACCAGAACTGGAACGATTATTCTAACGGTTTCGGGTCCTCCACAGGAGAACACTGGATTGGAAATAAAAACATACATCACTTGACTAAAAATAATTGCTCCAAACTCCAGATCAACATGAAAGATATCTACGGGAAATATTGGCAGGCTAATTATGATGACTTCAGGGTTCTGGACTATTCAAATGGCTTCAAATTGATCGTTAGCAAATACCATGGCAACGCCAGTGACGCTCTTGATTACCAAAATAATATGGAATTTTCGACTGTTGATAATGACAGGGATATTTCAAACACTCATTGTGCAAGTAATTATGAAGGTGGATGGTGGTTCTCACACTGCCAACATGCTAATCTTAATGGAAGGTATAATTTGGGTTTGACATGGTTTGATAGCTCTAGGAATGAATGGATTGCTATTTCTAAGAGTCAAATGAGAGTGAAAAATAGGGAAACATGTTGAAAGTGAATGAACAATTCTGAGAAAATTATTGTGTTACTTGTAAACTTGTAAACAAAGTTTAGCACCAAAAAGAATTTGTAGGTCAAATTCTTTGTTGAGACCCTTGCCAGATTGTCTAAAACGTTAAAGTCAAGATGTATATAAATATTCATGAAGTCTGTTAGCCAAAGTTTCGCTATATTTATTATAAATCGATAATGTAAATTTCCTGCACAATTTCTTTATTTTAAGTACTATTGGTTATCATACTGATTTTATTAGAATTAATGCATTTTCAACCAACCAATATTATCCTAATTCAATTTAAGAAAATAGATTATCAAATTTACATGAAGAATACAGATGAGTTGAATATGTTTCTTCAACTTGTTGAAATTGCCAAAACAATAATTTAATTCATCTTACTGATGAATCTACCTTATTTGAAAAAAGTGAGAGAATTTCAGAATAAACTGTCGTTTGTTCCATCCACCTTCACATAACCCACCCTAGTTTTGTTCGAAACCGACTAAATAATTTATGTCAAAGTTGGGAAGGAAGAACAAGTAACCTCGAGTGTGACAAAAAAAAAGCATTAGCCATTTCAATTCACGTGACTGTTTGGAAAATAAACAAGAATAATGTCTTTGCGATTACAGAATTTAAGATTTTTTTATAGGTATTGAATAGTTCTATGATCGGACCCTCAGTTCGATCTATCTGAGACGATCTCCAATTTAATTTTTTTTAAATATCCCGGGAAAAATCTCGAGAAATCTCAATTCTCAAATACAGTGAAATATAATAATTTTTATATCATTCCCGTTTGCATCTGAAAGTATGGAATAGCTTTGTTTATTATCCAAACCCTTGATTGACAGTGTACTGGAGTGGTCAATTCATAACTGCATAGAAATAACTTTAAAAATACCATATCAAGATATCATATCTTTCCATGAAGACAGTTGATTTGAATCGTAAGAACCAAAGACTATTCTAGTTCAGCATTTTATTTATGAATTAATTTTAGTATTTAATTAAGTTATTTTAAGTTAAAAACCAGTCTTTGAATAGATAAAATTTTAGATCGTAGTTTGATATAAATAAGTCAAAGTCGAAATATATTGTTGTAAATTATATTTTGACTGCCATATAATTTTACCATTTTTGATATGTATATAATTCATAATTTATTGAATGTTGGTCATATCCCCTTGAGAATTTGATTGTATATACCTTTGTACCGATGACTAATTTTTCTTAGTAAAATATTTGAAATCAAGTTTTGTCTTATTTCTTGATGTGAGTCATTCTCTTCCATTGGTTAGATTTTTGACATCTCGCTCTCTAAATTTTTCAATTGAGACAATAATTTCTCGTGTTTCAATTTCATTCTATGCATGTTCAGTTTTGCAGTGAAGTATGCTTTTTCAGCGTCTTCGTACTTTATCCTGAAAAAAATTATTAATTAGTTGAAAACAACAACTTGTACCGCCATAATGAATAGTAACTCCAGCTTTGCAATAAAGAAGCTCAAAGTGTAATAGCCTAATGAATACATTATAATACATTATACATTACATATACATTATAATATTAATGAATACATTAATACTCTCCAGAAGTTGATACATTATCTATAGGAAGTGACAGTCAATACTTTTTCCCCAATACCCGAATGTTTTCAACCTAACCCTTTTACGCGCTTGTTCTAGTAAAACAGAGTGCTATCGTGTTCCACAAATGGGTGTAATTTTTGAATATTTTTATTGGGCCAAATCCTTCGAATTGTTCAGTAGTTTGGTCAAGTTGTAACTTGGAAGGTGTTTGAATGAGAAATAAGCTTTTTGTAGAAAAAGTCACGCTTGAAAATTTTCAAAAATTCCCAAAAAGATTTTTTTCAATACCATTTATCTCATATGATATTCTTTGGATTTCAACAAGAATGTGCTCAAGTTTGGACGTTATTGATATCTTACATCTTCCCAAATTTATTTTTTCAGGTTTCTTTAACGAGAATATAGGAGTTTTTTCATTTATTTCAAGGCGGAAGTTAAGTTTATTTGAGATCAAAATGACAACCAAAACTCGTGTTTTGAGAAACCTTGATGTGCTGTCGAATCGAAAGGAGATGATTTATCTTCTTTGGGGTCCTGTGAAATTTTCTGAAGATTCGATTTCTAAGAATCATCGCTTTTGCGCAATTCGGATTTGAATATATAAAGTATTTCAAAGTACAAGTGGTTAATGAAAGAAAGATATTCTATGTGAATGGTTTTCGATGGAGTATAGACGAGGGCCGTTCAGAAACTAACCTCCGGTTAATTGAAAAAATACACCAAGTTAAGTAAAAATATTTTAATATATACATCTTACAACTACATCTTTGCACTATTTTTCGACATAGTCTCCATTACGATTGAGGCACTTATCGTATCTCTTCAAAAGCTTTGAAATTCCTTCTGCATAAAAATCACCCGCTTGTGCCTTGAGCCAGCCTGTGGCCGCATCTTTGAGCTCTTCGTAGACAACTCCGCCATTGTGAAACGTCGATTTTCACGAACTTTTGCATCAACTGTCTGAACGAGTTCGTCAGTCACCAATGATGGTCTGCCACTCCTCTCTTCATCATGAACGTTTTCTCGTCCACTTTTAAATAAACGTACCCATTCACGGACATCTCCTTCACTCATAAATTTTGGTCCGTACACGGCACAAAGCTCACGATGAATAGCTGCTGCAGAGTATCCTTTGGCTGTAAAAAACCTTATAACAGCACGCACCTCACATTTGGCGGGATTTTCTATTGCAGCACACATTTCAAACTGCCATAAAACTAAACCAGCGCAGGTACGATGTTCACTCGACTACGGCTTGATGCCGACTGACCTGCTGAGCGCGTGAATGCACAGATGGCGCGCTTCTCCCCCCACTACCCGCACTGTGACCAATCAGAGGTTAGTTTCTGAATGGCCCTCTTATACCTACTTCTGGTTGGTTTTTAACATCGAACAAAACTGAAAGAAACCTGAGTGGTTATTTTTTCATGAGAAAAGTTCATTCATTCATTGTTGCTGTTGTATTAGTTTCTACATTTTTCAGTTAGAATTCAGGAAATTAAAAGTATATTTTAGAATCCAGATTAGGAATTAAAAATTCAGAAAAACCAATTTGTAACTCAGAGAAGAGGAATGAAATTCGGGAAATGTGAGTGTTATTTCAGAATAGAGAAGTTGAATTTTAACAATCATGAATTAAATTCCAAATTGCAGTACTTAGAGAACTAAATTTGTCGAATATGTTTTGAATAATATTTTTCTTTTTCTTCTTTGGTTGCTTTAGTTTTCTTCAATTTCAAATTCAAGTTTGATTAGACATTATGACGGAACCTTGGGAAAATATTTGATCGGAAATGCAAAATATTGAAAATGCCAAATGTTGAAAATGCCAAATTTGGAATATTTTCTGAAAACAAATTCGTCATTAAGATATCTCTTAACTTTATGGAAGGAAAGAATTCTTATTCAGGTTTTCCTCTAAGCGATTTCATCATACGCTGAATTGTGCGGTACTTGTTTGACTACTGAAATTTTTTAAGCTCAAGATCAAAAGAAAAAATGAAACCAATAAACTGAAGTTCACAACAATGAATTCCACATCAGTTATTCTTGTGAGTTCCAGTTTATTGTTGAACCAAAAGCTATAGTGTTATGGAATTGGCCCTTAAACTTGGAACAATAACGCATTCCTCAATGATGATGATTACAATGACATCTTTCTGTTGAGAGAATTCTGTAGTCCTCACAAGAAAATGTATTGAAATATAGAGAAATAGCGCGGAGTTCAGGCAGATGTCGCTACGATGAACACTTTCCGACCATTATTTTCAGTTAGGTATGGATTCATGCTAATCACCAATCTAGGTGACGTAGCAATATAGTTTACATAAGTAAGAGTATGATAATTCAATTCTGCATCTATTCTTACATAGATTATAGACTGTCATCATTTTTTAAACACGGTGTACCATCCCAGGTCGATGTGAAAAATATTTTCTTTTTGAAACTCGGATGAAATGATATGGAAAATTCATGTTGATAAATAATCAATATTTGATTAAGTTTTGACTGTAGACTCATGGATATTACGTTTAACGAAATTTTGACAATAATTTTTCTCGAAATGAATAATCGAAAAAAAATATTGCATCACATGTGTGGTGAAACTTGACCGTGTTCTACCTTATGCAGGGCATACTAGCTCCGGAGAGGAAAACTGTACATGTATACGTGCGCAGGTTTGGCTCGTGTGTGGTGACGTTCAGGTAAACCAGACAGAGCATACATTAATTTTACCCCGATGCCTAAGATCTCGACCAATCAGAAAACGGCGCGCTCTTGCTGTCAATGACAGAGAGGACTATAGGCCCTCTTTGTCATATTTTCAACGGTTCGTTTTGACAATCAGCCATTTAATTTGAATTTATATTTTTGCTAAAAGCTGTTATTGGATATTTTTGTTAGCAACGTGTTGATATTTGAAAATTGCAGTAAAAGTAATTTTTATTATCTTCCATCATGGACGGAGAAAAGTAAGTATTTATCTATTATTTTGTAGAAAATGTACTCAACCAATTTATTTGGAAACTTAAATTTTCGGGGATAAACTGAGTTGTCAAATTTGTTCAAAAAATTTGCTTTTGCTTTTAGCGAAATATCGTCATATGCGGAATATTCATCATCAAGATCTTATGCCAAAGCAAATTTAAAATGCCCAATTTGCCCAGAAGAAAACGAAATTGCTCTTGAGTCCCATAAAGCTTTGGATATTCAATTAGAGCAAATTCATTCCATCAACATCATAACATTACAGTTGACTTTTAAAAACGAAGAAGAATTTGAGGTTTTGCGAGCGTTGAGAATAGAAGTGTCGATTACATAAAATGAAGATATCGGAAAAGCAGTGATGGATTAGTAATTTATTTTGAATGCAATCGCAGTAATTATTCAGGTTTGTTTTTTATGTTTTTCACCAGTTTGATATAATGAGTTCGTTTGAAATCATGGTGATATTAGGAAACCATTTAACTTCCAGGATATGTAAGTCAATGTAGTAAACGCAGCATGAAAACTGGAGGAAGTATCTGAATATCTGGGTTCTGACCTTATAGAATTCGTGTGAAGATAAGTAATACAGGTAAGTTTTTTAGTTATTCATTTGTGTTCAACTAGAAATATGATCCAATATTTCATTTGTATGTTTTAGCTGTGAATGTAACATTCGTAGAAACACATGTAGGTCATGAGGATGAACTACACTCTGAACGTTTGATGATCAGAAATTGATTGCTGATGAATTGGAAGTTGGAATTACAAAAGAGAGCATTTTACAGGATTCTAAAAATGTTAATGTACTCGCAAGGGCAGATCTTTCTTATATTATGCGAAAATTCAATATTGAAAAAACGAAAACATGATGATGACATGCTACGGCTTTAAAAGTTAAATTAGATCAATCTAATAAAATTTCTAATTTTTCCATAGATTCTGACAGTAAATTTCAAGTCTTTGTGATAAGTCAGACATGTGTTTTTCATAGTAGTTGATTGTAGATGGAGTTAGACCAAAGCATTATGAAACTTCGTTGCATGAGAGTGATATTTGACGTATAATGAAATTGATTGATGAAGGACATGATTTGACATATGGTACTGATGCAACTAGAAGAAAAAGAAAAATGGAGGAACAATTATATTTCCCAAAACATAGTAGTTGAATTCAATATTTTGTAATTTCTTTCTCTTCCAAGATAGTTTATTCATTAAATTTGATTCAAAGGTGTTGAGGTAGCAGTTCTGTAAGCTTATTCAGTGAATCATGTTTTTCAAGAACAAGAAAATTCTGATAAGATGCATGGTTAAGATCAGTTTAAAAAAAAGGGAAATTGATCTCATATGTGGGTTTTGCCGTTGCTTGATAAATGGAGGTGCTAGGATTTTGATGAAGCATGTTTAACTTAAAATTATTATTCACCATTTGACTAAGCAAAAATTGAATTTTCTCTCCAATCTTAGAATTATACTCCATTTTTATTTGAACAGAATATAAATATCAATAAAAGCCTTGAAATATATCAGCACCTTCGAAATAATGCATTTTCTAATAAACCTGATCATGTAAAGAAAACAATAAGTGTAAGGCCAATCCTACATTGGAAGCGGAATTTCACCAGACCAGACAGTTTGGCGGGTCTGGACTGCTCTGAAGAGAATGAAATCGGGTCGGGTTGGCTGGCCAGACCAAATCCGCTTCCAATGTAGGACTGGCCTAATATATTGATACTGACTTTTCAGTGTTGCTTCAAGTGCCTTATGGTCAATAAGATATTTCGATAAATTTAAAACAGAAAATAGTATATGTGGTCATACTATTTGGTACGTTCACATATGCACCATTTTCTTTGTTTGTAACTCACAACATATCATTTTATTTGAAATGCTGCAATGATTAAAGAAAGTTTGAGAGTTTTGTTCAAATATACTGAGAAACATTTTAATTTGTTTTATTGTCATGAATTGGAAATGTGCATTAAATTAATTATACTACCGATATTGGCCGCTGTTGAGCATCGTGCGATATCTTAGGAGTAATTAAATTATTTTTATAAGATAAAAAAATTTAGACCAATTGTAAAGGATACTTGGAACTTATTGCATAACTGATCAAAAAATACCTACAATAACATTAATGTTCGCTTTCGCAACATACAAAATATTAACTTAGAATAATTCGAAATGAAATTAGAATTTATTGAAGCTACAAGTATCAGATTTATTCATCAATCAAATATTTTGTGTTTACTTGTTTCAAAAAATTTTGAGGATATAGGTAACTTATTGCTGGTTTATTTTTATTAATATCCCCTACAAATATTTGTCATCACTATAGAAAGTGATATGGCACTCCGTATTTACACTGTTTTTTACTCGAACCTGTAGTTTTCATCAACAGATTCATGCTTATGCAGGAAATAGGAGCCCTGAAAATTCAGTATAATCCAAGGCGAATTGTTATCCATTTCTTCATTAGAATGAATCTATAAATGTCCATTTGAAAATAAATGCTATTAAACTGAAAACAAAAGCAGCCTATAAGATAGATAGGCAAAACCGGAAATAAGTTTTCGGAATCCTCTTCAGCATGGCGCTCTAGCGTATTGCGGCGAAGTCTTGAACCAATCATATTATTGATGAATCTTTCCTCACGTCGACGTAGCACGTGAAGCTGCTTTATGGAACACAGTGCATCTACGTGATTGGTCGGCATCGGTGTAAAATTAATGTATGCTAAACCAGATGGGTCGTGTGTTCGTTAGCGGCGAACGTACGCTGCCACTAGACCGAGCCGAATTTCCAATTCCTGCTCCGGCGACCTGTGCAGGCTTGAAAAACTGTGACACACACGCTCTGGTCGACCTGCGCAGGTATAGCTGTGCAGTTTTTCCTCTCCGGTCGACCGGAGCGTGTATGCCTGCATTATGTTCGTATGTGCTATTGAAATACATTTAAATAAGGTTTTAATCCAGAAAACATTCCTTGGGATAATCAATAATCGGAAATGACATGCTTGTTTAATCGAAGTCGTGCCTCGAAGATGTATTTTATCTCTTTATCGAGAGTCTAAAAGATGTAAATTTAAAAACAATCATAATAAGAAAAAATAAATAGAACTTACTGATATTTAAACGTCCTTTCAGAGATGTAATGGTGTGACAGATTTTATAATACATAAATTGCATGATAGAATTGATCAGGAGGTAGTAACTATTATTAACTAATGAATATACAGTGGTACGGCCTTTGGTCAATTATTGAAAGCAATTTGTACTTACAAAGGCCTCTATGCTATCTATGCTAATTTTAGTGGACTGTAAATGAAAACAAACAAAAATGTTTAACTTACTATTAAGTTTGGGGTCAAGCTTAGTGCCAGGTGCGTTATTTCCAAATTCACCTTCGATTAAAGGAAGTTAATTAGGAAGGGTGAAGGTAAAAATAAGGAAAAAATAAGATGAATTTTCAACCTGAAAGCACTCCCACTGCGGCTCGGGATGCAGATGGTAATCCCGCCCTTCCTTGTTGGAATAAAAATGAGGGTTGAACTATGATGCAAGTTGTACTATAATTGTGATGCACTAACACCAAGATGCATACTAAATACTGCGGTTTTACTAGTAATTCCTTCCAGCTGTTAACAAGTTCAACTGGAGGGTCAGAATCCCATTCTAATTTAATGGACCAGAGTTTACGAATAAACAATTTCGCGTACACTACTACAGGACCTAAGATACTTAAAGGATCATAGATTTTGCTAATCTGTGATAAAATGCTTTCTTTGTATATTTTTGACTACTTTGAGAAATTAATGCTACATCGAATGAAAATACATCCGATTCAGGTTTCCACTGTATTCTCAATACATGAAAGAAATCTTTTTCAAAATTAATTGTCTCAGGAGAATGTTTCTCGGAAGGTATGCATGACAATAATTGAGGAGAATTTGTGTACCATTTTTTGATTTCAAATCCGCCAGATTCGAACAATTTTGTCAGTTCAACGAATAGCGTTTTTGCCTCAACGATACTATCAACGCTGGTTACTAGATCATCAACATACATATCGTTCAAAACTATTTTCGAAGCATATGGAAAATTATGAGCTTCGTCTTGACATAATTGTCTAACTATTCTGATACTCAAAAATGGAAATGATCTTATACCAAATGCCACTCTATTGATTTGATAAACTTCAATAGCTTGATTGGGAGAAAATCGCCATAAAATTAATTGAAAAACGCGATCTTGTTCAGCAATTTCTATCTGACGATACATTTGACAAATTTCCGCTATAAGGACAATAGAATACAATCTAAAATTGAGGAACATTTGAACTATGTCCACCTGTAATTTAGATCCCGTGTGCAAACAATCATTTAATGAAAGAGATGAGGGTGTAGTTTTTGCACTGGCATCAAAAACAATTCGAATAGGAGGGACACACTATCTTTAAAAATTGGATGATGTGCAATTATATAATGCGGATGATTTCTTATGTCTTGAAATCTATCATCATCGATTGAACATATTTTATTCATATGACCCTGTTGAAGGTAATCTGAAATGATAGCGCTATATTGTTCCCGAGAACTGGATATGAGTTAAGCCTTCTTTCCAAGCTGAAAAATCTCCTTAACGCGGTGGTAAAGGAATCACTCAAATTAGTGGGTTCTATCACGGCCGTCTTAACACATGGCCCGGCTATTGGTAACGACGGCAACACTGTACTGGGGTATCTTACCCACACGAAACGCAGTCTACTTCCCGGGTTTTTGTAATGTCATCTTAGTTTAGTTTGTTTTTTCGGTAATCTATGTGAAAAATTAGCGATTTTTCGCGATTATTCGAGTGCCGTGAACAGTGAAAGTGTTTGTGATATCAGTGTCAGTAAATCTACATTGGAATAACTTTTTTAAATTGGTCTTTTGGTAAATATCTAACCTAAATATTCAATTGGACTTGAGATCATTCGCGTCCAGAATGGTCAAAACGTGTTGTATTTCATCCTGTAAAGGTAATAATCCGTCTACAAAAAAGAAGGATATTTTAGTTGTTTTAGTTTCTGGAAAGACGAAAACTTAAGCATTTATGGAGGAGGGCCATTCTGCGAGATTTCATTCATTAATAGTTTTGTTTGTGAGAACATTTTGATTCCGACGATATAATTAAATTTGATAAACATTTGCAAGGCGATGGAACCATTAAATTACTTTCTTTAAGATTCCCAAAATTGAAAGAAGGCGCTATCCCAAAATTTTTTTCAAATTTACTGTCATACCTTTCGAAACAAAATCAAATAAAAAGGACCGATCCTCAATGTAGAAGGAACGGAATTTTAACTAGGAATAATATTAAAGTAGAAGCTTTTTTGAGTTCTGATTTGATCAAAGATTTTAAAGACTTCCTTGAAAATTATTCGGCTAAAATTGATATATCTAGTTGGGAAATTGAAAATGAGATAACGCAGTCTAGTTCTATATTTTAAATTATGAAAATCATTATCGGTTGAAATTTCTATACAGATTAGTGAAGCTCTCGAGATTAAAATATTTCATAAAAATTGTCTAATTTCCGAAAATGACCTAAAATGGATACTTCCTCCTGATCTAATTCTCAGCAGATGGTCTCAAATTACAAATTTGCTATAAAAAATGTGTCTAATGAGAAAACAAGTAAATTTACATCAGATTTATTGAGAGATTCCTTGACCTCATTAGAAGCATTTTTATCAGATGAGAATAATGAAAATTTTGACCAACTACGGCAGCTAGAAATTGTTACTGATCAATTGAGGCAAATAAGTCGAAATATTTGTTATATATATATATGTATAGAGAGTTTAATTTGAGTTGATTTTATTTTGAAAGTTATATTTGAATTCACATTTTATGGCGAGAGATGGTCCTACACCTCCCCGTGGTTCTTGCTGGACAATAAATTGAATAAAACATCATACAATTTGCTTTAATCTCAATTTTGATTTGTATTTGTATTCAATTAATTGACTGAGTAGGGCATACTTCCATCCTATTTCAAATATTCATCGAAAAACACATTTAATGACATAAGAAAATGAAATGGTACGTTCGAAACATCGTATCTCTCGCTAAGCGTATACCTCCCTGACGTCGTCTTTTGCGGCGTTGCCGCTTCAGGCGCCAGGCCATGTGTTAAGACGGGCGTGGTTCTATCTTGAAAGGTAGACACACTGTATATCGACCAGAAATAGATCTGGACAAAGTAGATTGAAAATGAGTTTTGCAAGCTAATTCTTCATCAGTATAATGCTTGATAGCCGGAACTTCTTCAAGATCCAGGAAATTTTTTACTAAATTTTCGAGGGGTTCATCGGAGATCACCGCACTATAACCAAATTTAGATCGAACAATCTCGTTTGAAGCGGCCGTTCTCGCTTTTCCGGAAATAATATAACCCAAACTTGTATCTATTGCTACTGGTGAATCGCTTTTATGTGAAATTTGATTCTTATTCATAATCGTTGCGAAAATTTCAACTCCTAGGATGCCATCAATTTCCGAACATTCAGTGAATGTATCATCAGCCAAGGGAATACTAGAAAACAAATTTAAATATTCTTGAGAAATATTACTGCTCGGTAATTTGACAGTCAAGTTATCTACTACTAAAGCATCTAAAGTGAAAAATACATTTGAGTCATAGCGAGAAGAAATGCAAATATTTCTTGCAATGTCTCTGACGGCACTTTTTATGGTTTCCTATTCCTATAATAGTTTGATTTAATTCCATAATCGGAATGCTCAAATTTTGACAACATTGAAACGAAAGAAAATTTTCTTCGCTACCACTGTCAATTAAGACGCGAATTTCCTTGCTATTTCCACCAGGAAATGAGATTAGAACCTTGGCAGTAGGCAATAGAGAAACTCCATTCTTGAAGGTAGAGGCATTCGAGAGTAAGGACACAACATAACCAACCTTTTCTATATGTGGTCCCTGCTCCGAAGACGAGGCTTGAGGTTGTGGTTCAGTCACCTTACTATTATTTTTATTCATATTCGAATTCTCTTCATTACCTTCAAAATGCAATAATGAATGGTGTTTGAGTTTACAAGCATTGCATGTATTTGTTGATTTGCATGAAGAAATCTTATGTTTGGAACTTAAACAATTCAAACAACAACCTTTTTCTTTAGCCACTTTATAACGACAAAATGGAGACATTTTCAAAAATTGATTACATTTATAAATAAAATGTGATTGCTTACACAATGAACATTGAATTGAACCAGATCCAGTTGAGTGTAAATTAGATGCTACGTAAGAGTGGGTAGATTTCTGTTTATTAGAAGAATATTTTGGTGTGCTATGCATGATTGGTCCGATACCACTGCGACCAAGCATCCTTGTTTGCTGTCTAATGAAACTAATTAAACTCTCATAGGATGGTAATTCATTATCTTTCAAAGTCATTTCGAATGAACGTTGAGTTTGATTGTCTAATTTAGTGAGAGCCAAAGTGACTAGAATGAAGTCAAGAGGATCCTTCAGACGAAGTTGCTTGAATGCACTAACAGATACATCAAAGTTTTCTAGAAAATGATTCAAATTATTTTATGACTCCACAGTTATAGGTTTGAACTCGAATATTGATCGTAAATACGTGGAAGCTAACAATCTTTCATCTTATATTATATGTATTAATCAATAATTTTCAAACACTTTCATAGTTATTTTCAATTGGAGGTATTCCAGAACAAATAGTGAGGGCACGACCACTGAGTTTACTCAGCAGATAATGTATTTTGCACGCATCGTCCAGCTCAGCATTTTCATGAACGCAACTCTTGAAGTTTTGGTAAAATATGGGCCATACTTTAGGATCGCCATTAAAATCTACTAATTCAATTGCAGGTAATTTGTGTTGCGGTTTTTAATGAAATTTTCGAAATCGTACCACTACCACTACTAGAATCCAACGATCCTTTTTCTACCCGATCTGCGGCCAATTTAATGCGACAATATAAATCTTCAGCAGCGTCAACTGCTTGATAATTTGGTGAACTATAGGGATTTATGTCTAATTGAATCATATTTATCTCTTCTACAACTTCCATAATGCTTTTTCTTGTCGTTTCAATAGAGTATAAACCCATTCTGAAATATTCTGCAACTTTAGGCTTATTCAAGTCTTTAATATAATCTGAAAGCTTCTGAAGCCGTAGGAAAAACATTTGTTTTTTGGATTCCAAAGCCTTCAGCTTAGTTTGCCTCTTATCCGTTTCCGTGGTATTCGGCATATTGAAATGAATGAAATATAAATACAAAATATGTTACCTATAAAAACAAAATCCGTACCGAACACACTAGCGTGAGAGAGAAAGAGCAAAGTAATTGAAATGAGCGAGAACACTATATGTGAAACTAAACAATGACCGCAAAACTTGCACCGGTACGTCTATCTCACAGACCACACCACATTTATGTCGAATGAAAATTTTGAGAAATCTATAAATGAAATGATATCCGGCCCGAAGGACCAAAATGGTACGGCCTTTGGTCAATTATTGAAAGCAATTTGTACTTACAAAGGCCTATATGCTATCTATGCTAATTTTAGTGGACTGTAAATGAAAACAAACAAAAATGTTTAACTTACTATTAAGTTTGGGGTCAAGCTAGTTCCAGGTGCGTTATTTCCAAATTCACCTTCGATTAAAGGAAGTTAATTAGGAAGGGTGAAGGTAAAAATAAGGAAAAAATAAGATGAATTTTAAACCTGGAAAGCACTCCCACTGCGGCTCGGGATGCAGATGGTAATCCCGCCCTTCCTTGGTTGGAATAAAAATGAGGGTTGAACTATGATGCGAGTTGTACTATAATTGTGATGCACTAACACCAAGATGCATACTAAATACTGCGGTTTTACTATGCTAAATTTTTTTAAAGCGGGTGGATGGAAATTCTAAAACACGGCGGCGTCGAATTCTAAGACTGAACTGACTGGAAACGCGAAGAATGCGAACTTAAAACATGTGGTGCCGTATGTGAGATATGAATGGATACAAACAATAATAAACAAATAAATATTGAGGAAATTCCGAAAACGCCCTAACATACAGAATATCAAAAAAATATTTCAGTTTGGAGAATTTTGCGAAAATTTCATTGTTTTTTTATATAGATTTGTCAATAAAATAGACGACTTTGTCTGTTTGGTGCTCTTGTTCACTTGAGCAGAGTGCTTATGTTGTGTTTTCCAATGGGTACTTGACAACTTTGAATTTAATTTGTGAACGCACCCTTAGACCAATCATCGAACTGTCAACGTTAATACATTCAGTAAAGTGAACATTTTCATCATGGTGAAGTACACGAACGAACAACGTTTGCAAATTATAATAACAAAATTCGAGTCGGTGACCGCAACTTTAAGAGCCTTAACTCCAATTTTCGGTCGTCATTCGCGCCCTAGTAGCCAGGCAATCACAAGTTTGGTGCAAAAATTTGAGTCTACATATTCGCTGCTGGATGTT
This sequence comes from Micraspis discolor, assembly GCA_030674115.1. Lineage (NCBI taxonomy): Eukaryota > Metazoa > Arthropoda > Insecta > Coleoptera > Coccinellidae > Micraspis > Micraspis discolor. Next base: position 40,819 of record JARTUT010000962.1, on the reverse strand, counting down.
GTCGTGTTAGTGAGACAAAGGTCGCAGTAACGAAAACATCGTTGCCGTTCGGGCCTTTGTAGCCGATGATCCAAATCAATCAATTCCACTGTGTTCTCAAGAATTGGGCATCCGTCAGATCACTCTATGGCGAATTTTGCGCAAGGATCTTGGTTTACAAGATCAAGCTGACTCAAGAATCGAAGCCGTTGGACCATTTGAAGCGACGTACGATCTCCGATTGGGCTATGAAAAAGCTGCGCCACGACCATGATTTTCATCGAAAAATCATCTTCAGCGATGAAGCTCATTTTGGCTCAATGGCTCTGTAAATAAGCCATTGGGTAGGTAGCAAACCACATGTGATTTACGAGACTCAATTGCATCACCAAAAATCACGGATTGGTGCGGTCTTCACGCCGGCGGCATCATTGAACCGTAATTTTTCGTTGATGCCAATAATCGTCACATTACCGTCAATGGCGATCGCTACCGCGCCGTGATAACGATTTTTTTTTTGCCCCTATTCGTATGGACTTGGCCAACATGTGGTTTTAACAGGACCTTGCCACTAGCCAGACGACACACGTAACAATCGGTTTATTGAAGCAGACATTTAGCGAGAGTGTGATTTCCTTGATTGGCCGCGTCGTTCGTGCGATTTGACGCTTCTGTACTATTTTCGTTGGGGCTACGTCAAGTCACTGGTCTATGCCAACAAGCCGACGTCATTGCAATAGCTCAGAGACAACATTGAACGCGAAATAGCGGCCGTTTCGGCTGAAATGTGTGGTCGAGTCATCGAAAATTGGGTACAGAGAATTGAGCGCAGCAAACGGGCATGTGGTGGCCATATAAACGAAATCGATTTCCATTCAAAAATGTTATGTTTGTACTTCAAGCCAATAATAAAGTTTTTGAAATATTTCAAATGGTTTGCGTTTTAGTTAGATTCAAATTGTCAAGTCCCTATTGGAAAACCCTTTAGATTTGCCCAAATTTCTGTATTTTTAGTATATTTGGATGAGCTAGTATTAATCTTTTCGTATGAACTCACTGATGGAGAATCCGTGGTCAAAGTCGATTATGTCCGCCCCTCTTTCCGTGGGCACGATTACGTCTGAACGGAAAGAGCTAGAGATCTGAAATTTTCAAGATAGTCTGAGGAGTCAATATATCGGACGAGTTCATTATTGAGCCAAATCCGTCCTTAGATTCAGAACTTATGAGCATCTGAAAATTGGTTTCCTCGGTGAGCCCTTGAATATCCATCCGATCAACTTGTTACTTGAAAGACGTCGAACTGGAACTATATCTGAATTAGGTTGAAACAAATTGGCTTGCAGAATTTCACAAAAATCGACACACTAAAAAATTAAAAAAAATTCCAAAAGGAGAATTTTCTATACTTTATACCTCCTACGATATCGGACGTATGTATGTATGGACGTTATTGATTTCCCACATATTCTCACATTTCACTTTCCACCTAAAGATATGATTATTTTCTTCATTCACTCAAGAGAAAAGAGAAACGACAACAAGTCCGTCGGAAGTATCAATGCTCGATGCTATAACAGCTACGTATTTGATTGACATTATTAATCAGTGTCAATTGGGGTAAATTGATCGAATTGGTTCAAAACGGTTAAATAATGTACGATGTCAAAATTTAGAAGCACTGACGTAGGTTCTTAGGAGAAAGAAATTTAAGCATCGAACAAAACTGAGAAAACTATTAGTAGTTATTCTTAACTTGAGATATAGGTTTTTTCATTCATCGTGGCGTTTGTATTTGTATCACATTGTTCAGAAGTACGGGAAAAGTTTTCCTGAGCAGCGAGCTGATAGATTTGTTATAGTTTGAATATTTAATCGCAAATAGCTCAACAAGAGCACCAAAGCCATCTGATTTCACGTCAGTGCTTTCTTAATTTATTTTTTAATCATAAAATAAATGTTTGAATTTTTTTGTATTTGAGAAAAAGAGAAACTCTTAGTAGGAAGATCTATCACTCAATGTCGTTTCTTCAGTAGGAATTCTTGATCTTTCATTTTTATCTATACTTAGGTTTTCAATATCTATTCTAGAATTCTTTCTTTTATCCGGTCAAAAGGAAATGATTTCTAGTGCCTTTATGCCAACACGACAAAATATTGGAGCGATGGTTCTCTGGGATTGTTTTTTTAATTAGCTTTTATCAGTTTGTATGATTCTTACCATTTCTGTGAATTTTCTATAGATCTGGTTGTTCTTGAATCTGGAACTTTCACTTCTGCAGAATTCAGAAGTAGCCTGTATCGATTGAGTGAATAGATAATGCTGACGGTCTTTTGTATAACCTTATGGAATTTGGTATACAATGTTGGACTTCTTGTTTCCAGGTGTTTTATCTTTGGGTTTAGTATAAAATATTTATGTTTCATTTATATATTCGAAAGTTATCCTATTTTAAGTAGTTCTGTTAATTTTTCTGATAATCCTTGTACTCTTGGAAGGACATTATTAGTTTCATTTATCTCTTGTGGTCTGTTTATTTGTTGAATTTGTGTTCGGTTCGAAGTATTTTAAATCAACTTCTTCAAAAATTTTCTAGGGTAACCATTTTCCCACATCATGATGTATAATATATTATGATTTGGACTGATGAAATCTGGATATTATATATTGGTCATTCTGGTTTCATATTTGGAATAACATTAATCTTTATCTTTATACTAAAACTTAATTTATAGTGAATGAATCTGTTGACTGCAATAGATTTCATTAACCAGTCTATTTCAATAATTTCATCTCCTCCTATTATTTTCATATCTTGATTGATTTTTTCTTCTTTGAAAGTGGATTGAAGTTTAGAATGATAACTATTGTAAATTGTAAATTGTTCTGAGCCTTCAGGAATAGCCATTATAAGGTCATAAAAATTTTTTTTGCAGGAAAGTAAATTGAATGGTAATTTAGGAATGACTTCATCAAGCAATGGATCTAATACATATTGGGCAATTATTGGTGATATTATTGATTCCATTTGAGTGCCAATTTTTTGATTGAAAATTTTGTTGTCAAATGAGAAATATGAAGATTTGAAAATTAATCTGAGTAATTTTTTCTTTAGGGACATCACATTGTTTTGTACATCATGCCATTTGTTTTAGATACTTTTTTGAGCTATTTCAAGTTACATGCTGGTAAAAAGTGGAACTACACTCAGTGAAATCAGTTGGATGATTTCAGCAACTTGGCAAGATCATATGAATCTCTATCATAATACATGTTGTTAGTACTATACACCAGCATTCAATATATCTTTTATATGTTAAGCAGTTTTTAAGTTGGACTATTTATAGGGGAAATTATTGATCTCAAAGATAATTAAAGGTTATGTATTTTTGGAAGCCTATAAAATATAGGGCAAATAGTATCATAAGTCATGAAATTGTAGGCTGTTCTAGTGGTGATTTTGATTTTTAGTTCACTCATAATTTTATTGATCTTCTTTTAATTGTAAGATCTGGTGATATTCATTTTTACTGAGTAGTTCATCTGCATGATTAATTTACTCTTCTCTTAGCATGATTGATGTAGATCATCCTTTGTCAGAATGCTAACCTACTATTTCTCCATGTTCTCTGCGTAATCGTTTTGTAGTGTCTTCAAGAATTTCAACTTCAGTATCCTCTCGAAGATTATTTTCATGAAATGTTCCGATAAAATTTGTGTCCTTTCCACTCATATTTGTAAAATTTTATTGGACATCTGGAACTGAAGTGAAATATTGAGAGAAGGTTTTTAAAAGGACACAATAGACCTCAAGGTCAAAGTGAACTAAAACCTCTTCAACTAAAACTATAACAAGAGTACAAGATATGATATGGAATTATTATTTAGGCAAAAACCATCAGCCATTATTGTTCTTCTTCCCAACGTTTCAACAGACATCGTCTGTCATTAACAAGATAAAATTAGCTTCTGTAAAACAAAAATATATAAATAGAAACGAAGATGACAGAATAAAAGATACATATTTTGGATACAAAAAAAAATGTCTAATTATTATGCCATTGGATGATATTTTTTATTGACTTTCATTAGGATTAAAATCTTTCATTATCGAAAAATAACTATATAGAAATTTGCTTTGGCTGAGCAAATTTTTCTATGACAGTGTCATAACTGTTTAATTTTCAAACTCTATACCCATCTGAAGTGTGGGAAAATGGTATGATTATTAGAAAATATGTTATCTGATTTCGTGTTTTTATTGACAATAAGAGTAGCAATTCAAGACATTGGAAAACGGTCTTCCTCAAGGATCAATTTTAGCTCCTTTACTTTTCAATTTATTCTATGTGATTTACCCACGACATCATCTCAGAAATTTGTTTATTCTGACGACATTGCTATTGCTTACCAACATTCGGATTTCCATACTCTGGAAAACATACTGTCATCTGATTTGGAAATTTTAAAGAATTATTTTATTGAATGGCGATTATGTCCAAATCCCAACAAAACAGAGGTATCTTGTTTCCATCTGAATAATCATGAAAAATATAGGAAATTAGCTGTAACTTTCAATGATTCTCCTATCGAACATAATTTCTATCCAAAATACTTAGGAGTTAAATTAGATTCATCTATCAATTACAAGGCTCATTTAAATGATCTGTGCCTAAAACTGAAAACTAGGAATAATATTGTTCAGAAATTAGCTGGATCATCTTGGAGTGCTGATGCTTCCACTCTTCGCACAGCATCTCTAGCCCTAGTTTTTTCTGCAGCTGAGTATTGTTGCTCTGTTTGGTTTAATAGTGCACATACACAAAGAATTGATGCACAATAGTCTCTTTCCTCCTGCCCTGATTTCCTCAACAACGACTGAATCTTCGCCAGGACATTTGTTATTCTTCACTTCTGAAAGAGCATTTTTCACCTCATCTATTGTTATCTCAGAAAGATCTTCAGAACCCTGGTTTAGCACTGTTGGCAGGCAGCTATCTTCATTTTTTACATCCTCTCTATAGTGTTCAGTGTAAAATTCCTCCACTATTTTGATTATACAGCACTTATTGTTTGTTGTGTTCCCATTTTCATCTTCGAATTGGTATATATTTCTTTTTATCTGTAGACAGTTTCCTTCTGAAAACATTCAAACCCTTGTTATTCTCTATGACGTCCACAACAGCTTTCGTATTACTCTTCCGTACATCAGTTCTTATTTACTTCGTAATGTCCCTGTTCAGTTGTCGCAGATTCTCCAAGTTTTCCCCATATATATCATCCAGATCTTTCCTAGTTCTCATCAGTTCAAGCGTTTTTGCGCTGAGCTCTTCTTGTTTTGTGCCATTTCTCGGACAATATTTACCATTTGCTATCTTTATTGAATTTTCTATTTTCTCATTCAATTCTTCGATGTTTTCGTTTTGTCATCATTCGAATCAAGGTGTTTTATGACCTCATTTATTTATTATTGTGGATCTTCGGGACGAGTCAATTTCAAGTTTTGCATTTCATTAACTTCGACCGTTCCCTTTTGATATATAAGTTTGGACTGTATCAATCGATGGACGCTCCCAACAGAGAACCTGTTTAGAACAGTTACATCGATAACCATATACTTTTTATTTGCAACAATAAAGTCTAATTCTTTTTGAGTTTCCATCAGGACTTATCCAGGTCCATTTTCGTTGGGATTTTTTGGAAAAGAATGAGTTCATCGTATAAAGGTTGTTCTGTTAGAGAAAGCATAGAAGTCTGTCTCCTCTATCATTTCTCTGTCCAAACCGTGAACACCTATAGAGATCTCCGTTTCATCTTGTTCTTCACCTAATTTGGCGTTGAAGTCTCCTGTCAACAACATATAGTGGGTCGGATGTTCCTGGAGAGTCACATCTATATCGTCGTAAAACGTCTGTAATTCTTCTTCTTTTGCATTTGGATGTTGGGACATAAACCTGGATTACTTTCAAGCTGTTGTTCACTTCTAAGATAAGGTGGGTGGACTATGGAAGCCCACTCTAACGAGTGAACGCTTTCTATTAGTTTATTCACTGGATAAATGAAGAAAACAAATTATCAAATAATATTTTGTTTTATTGTGTAGGTACCATATAAAACACTTTTTTTTTAACCTAGCTTTAATTCGTTAAACTTAAGTTTTGTTAAGCTCTTCCAAATGGCCTTGCAAGGAACACGGCTCCAAACAAAGCCAATATTATACATCAGTCGTTCAACTTAAAAATAGAGTTGTAACAATTAATATATTCGCTTTTACTAAAACTACATAATAAGCTCTTTCATTTAAGCAAATCATTAAATGCTCAATATATTTTTATCATTTATAAAAACTCAACGAACATTACTTGAATACCATCGTATAACTAAGAATATATTAATGGAAATTATTTAAAAACAGTAGTAATGAGTATTAAATTGACATCAAATAACTTGCCAACGCGTATTATAATGAAATTAAAAACTTTTTTTTACCTCAAATGGCCTTCTTATGGGTCCGTTCTTTGTAAGGCCAAAATGTTCCTAAGAAGGCCAAACTAAAAATTATCAATGACTTTATTCGCATAAAATTTAATCATCTATTCAATTACTGGCTTATTGTTATAAAGTTTTTATATATGATTATAGACCGACTATCTTATATATAACTTATCACATACTTTTACTTTATCACATACTTTACCGTTTTTAACATGTAAATATTTTTTATATTCGTTGCTTTTCATGTAAATTAGTTTAGTTTATTTTCAGACATAACCTTTCCATAAAAGAAATTTAAATATATACTGATAATAAAATAATTTTGAAAGAAATGTCTATTCAATATGAGTTAAAAAGTTTGATAAGCCTTATAAATAGAAATATTATAAATATAAAACATTGTTTTAACTGTAATGGTACGTATTTAAAACTAAAAAGTAACTGTTCATATGTTCATGGTTTGTACATGTTCTTTGTGAGGCCCAAGTACCCTAGTAAGGCCAACCGTCAAATTTTTGATTGGCCTTATGAGGAACCATCGGCTTTCCTGGGAACACTGCCAATATTTTAACTTAAATCGAGGCAAAAACAAATTTTTTTCTATAGTACCATAAACATATCCTTATACGACAATTCACAGTAAAAAAATATGAAATAATAATAGGTTATCTAACTAAAAACTTACGTTTTGCTGTGCGAGCGAATAACAATTGTAACGTCGATGACCAAAGTCTAAGAAGCGTGAGATCGCACTGCCACAATAGCGGCGCGAGCGACTCGCCGCCGCATCTGTGGACTTGAGTTTAATGGATCTTAGTGTATAGCCAAAGTAACATGTGTTTACATGTCAATAACTACGACTTTTTGATAGTTGGCCTTCAAAGGAGCGTGGCCTTCCATGGTCCACCCACTGTATTTTGATTTTGATGTGCTGACGTTGACGCTTCCATAGTGCTGCTTCTGGAGCTCCATGCATCAGAAACTAAAGCACCTTGTTTAATATTTAATCCAGAATAATATTCCATAATAAATAGAAAAAGTTTTCCATTACTCTTCGGTACTTCGTTATATTTAGACCGTTGAAATAGGTAAAGTATTTTCTGTCAGGACCTGTTAAATTGAAGATTGAAGCAATCTGACCTCACGTCAGTTCTTTCTAAATTTTTTACTAACCATTTTGAATTTGCGAGTTGTCAATCTCCCTAGCGTTGTTTTTGAAAAGACAGGGTTTTACCGGATTCTACCTGTTTTTCCTCAAAGGTTGTTAGTTTCTTTTCGAAAAAGTTGTTTCTGCTCTTACGCCTTCTTATCCTCTCTATAGCAGTTCGTAAGACAACAAAAAAACCTTTTTTTCTAGGCCCTCAGGAGTTAACTTGTGGATGAGTGTTTTCAACTCATTATACGTCAAAAAACCGCCGATTCTTCGCGTTTGCCATCGATACCTTGAAGACTTCTTCTTTTGGCATTTCTTGCTGATTTAAAATCAATTTGTTCAAAGGGATTTATTTAAATAATACAATCTTTGAAATACTTCTCCATCAGCAATTTCGCCGTAACATTTCATATAATTTTAAAAGTGCACTCTTTATATTTTTCTCCGTTTTTCTTCCTCATATTGTAGGCTCAGCTTTTTAAAATGAATCCAAGTTCAGGTACTGGAGTGTCTTGATTATGCGTGTAATTTGTCTAAATACACTCTTTTTAGACTTTGCTGTGTTTTGAGTTTCAGTTTTTAGTATATTTTCGATGATTTCGTCTTCTAGAACTGCACGAAAACGAATCCTAATGACGACTTTTGATATACTTTAACGAATAAATTTGAAAAATATCCATTGCTACGGACTCAAGCGTCTTATATTCACAATCGTAGAAGTATAAATAATTTGGAGAATTATTTAATTCACAATACCATAGAGTGTTGAATTAACAGATGGGAGCATATTGGGCTTTTCCTTTGTTCTACCAAGCGAACCGCTCTCAATTCTTTGCTATGAGCCGTTAGTGACTCTTCTCAGAATTTTCAGCCAGCATTCCGTCAAAATCTCTGTCACGAGTATTATATTCTCACACTATTCAGTAGATTAGAGAGGGAATTCGTAGCTGTCTAATTTTTAAATTTGAAAATAGTAACATTTAATTACTAAATGATTAATTTCCTTCAAACTGAAAACCTAATATATGCATGAAATAAAACCATTAGGTGACTTTTTATGATTGTCTACTGAATTCGATTTGATTTTTGTGGCAATGAATTCATGGGGTTTGACAATTGTTTTGGTTTTGTTTGAGATATAATTTGTTGGCTGACGGTCTTCTATAACAGAAAACAAGTGTCTTTTGACATTTTTCATTTTAAGTTTGCTTTGAGACCGTCTGTAAAGAAGAAGAATATATTGTTACGTTTTTCCTCAGCGAATTAGAAAAACACTACAAGTCTTCTTTAAACTAATTTATATTCACACTTAACTAACAATAATCAATAATTTATATACACAATTTATTTACAGAATTTCACTAGGAACACCAGTTTATCCGTCGGCAAGTTCTATACATGAATGAATCCATGAATCGGCTTCAGTCATTTATATCCGGCGCTGTTTTTCTCTAGAAGTTACTGGAAAGATGATTCCAGAGTATTCCAAGCGGCCTCTTGATGTCTCATAAATATGCCATCATTAAACATTTTTATGTGACATCTTTATGTTGAACCCTTGTTGATCGAAATAGCAGGATACCGTTTTCTTTACGGGACCGCCTTTCGGGTTGAAACTACAAACCCGTATTCGGACATCGGTATTCTGAAAAACTACTCTCCAGCATGTTACGAACTACTCTCCAGTTCAGACGATCCAGTCCACAACCCAGCTTGGGAATTGCAAGCTTGTTCACACCTACTCTAGCCAGCTCGTCCCTAAGGTTCATCAAGGTGCTCCACATGGCTTGGTAAGTTGGCTTTCCATAAGATTTTTCCTTGGTTACCATGTAGAAAGAGATAACGAGGTCCATCGGTCAACTTCAGGATTCGGTTAAGGGAAGGTTGTTGTCCCATGAGGTCTGTTACACGACCAAATTTCTTCTTGAAGAGGAGAGCTATCCCTTTGGACATGTTGAGATCTTCAGCTATGCAGTGCGCCAATGAGTAGTCTACCGGTACCGCAAACAGATCTTGTTGCTCCTCGGTTGTGATCCCGAACCTCGCTTTTCCGGTTTCTCCATAATTTGCCATGAACTGTGTAATGAAGTTTGATATTTTTTGTATAGGAAAATCATTCTTCATTTTAAGTATTCCGATTATTTTATATATATTTCCTGTTCCCTGTATACACCTTAAGATTCGAAGTCGTTGTTTCAGAGTTTTTCGGTGAGGAAAAAAGGCCTGAAAACATAAATTTCCTCTCGCTAGAATCCGATAAATCTGTTTTTACGCGATAAACCGAAATCGAAGATGATTTTAAGCGACAAATGCCACATCTGTGTGTGTCCGTTTCCTCTCCCACCGGGAGATTATAAAAGGGGGTGTTGCGTCCAGATTAGGATAATTCAGATTACGGTCAGTCAGTCAGTCAGGTTAGCGAATTGAGATTACCGTCAGTCAGTCAGATTAGCAGATTCAAAATTCAGATCAGTTTCAGTCAGATTAGCAGATTCATTCAGTTAGTATTATTCAGTTTCATTCAGTTTAGCAGATTAATTAATAATTCAGATTAGATTCAGTGAGATTCAGATTCAGATTCCTTCCGATTCAGTGATTATAGTTCCAAGTTAGATATAGATTTTAAGATAGGTAATTTTATTCAGTTTTCAGTTAGATTCAGTATTTACAGGAGTTTATTTTATTTTTATTATTCAATAGTAGCGATTTTAGTTTATCTCATCAGTGTACAGAGTGTGGTTTTGTCGGACGTCAGTGTCCTGAGCGACGAAAGAAAAGAAAAAGTGAGTAAACGAATAACCCCATTGCCGAAACCCCTTTATTTCAATTTCATCAAAATCGCCTATTTTTCCGAGTTCGATTTCATTCCTTTTACGGGAATTCTGTGGACTTCCTGTCCACGTGGGCAGTTAGCAACCCTCCGTCTGTATATAATAATTATTCTTAGCTCTTCTCGCGAGCCAGTAAAATATTTTATTCAGATTACCGTCAATCACAATTTGTTGCGTCCTATTTGCGAGAAAGTAGCGTTCGCAGCCAGATTGATTTTTGATTTAGAGTTAATTCATTTTTATGCATTTCACTTGTAATTGTTAATGTCCTTAGAAAGTGTTATTTTCACAAGTATAACTGAATTCTTGCGTTATGTTTAAATTTTTACAGTAGATTACCGAATTGATTTATTTTCACCTTTCATACTGTCAGTTTAAATCTGTTATTTTGCTGAATTAATATATTTCCACATTTCATGCTGTCAGTTTAAATCTATTATTTTGTTGAAATATAGCTGATTACTTACCTTATTTGTATTCAACATACCGAGGTGATTTTCTGTACTTATATATCGAATTAATTTATTTTCACCTTTCATACTGTCAGTTTAAATCTGTTATTTTGTTGAAATATAGTTGATTACTTACCTTATTTGTATTCAACATACCGAGGTGATTTTCTGTACTTATATATCGAATTAATTTATTTTCACCTTTCATACTGTCAGTTTAAATCTGTTATTTTGTTGAAATATAGCTGATTACTTACGTTATTTTTATTCAACATACTGAGGGAATTTTCTGTACATATATTCCGAATAAATTATATTAAATTTTTGACTATTTGATTGCTCAAATTATCGCTAATAGCTTAGATAAAACCGAACTCTGTCTTCGACTAGAAGCTACCTTGGTAGGTTTGCTATTCTCCTTGATAAGCAAAGAATAGCTGGCGCCCGAAAAATACATAATAGGTAAAAGGGTGTTACAACTGATTAAAGCTCAATTCCTCTTGATCTGGGGTCTGAGTTGTAGTCCTTCCCACTTCCGCCTCGTCCTGAGCGTTATGATCGGCTCTCATACCTTGCCAGGCGATTCACATGAACTACACGTTTCTTTCCTCTTGGCAATTTTTGGATGCGGTAGACTACGTCGTTGATCCTCTTCACAACCTTATATGGTCCTTCCCAATCCTTCTGTAACTTTGGGGATAGCCCTCTTCTCCTCTGGGGGCTGAACAACCATACCAAATCTCCTACCTGGTATCCTCCTTCTGCTGCCTTGATGTCGTAACGAGTCTTCATGCGATCACTTGCAATTTGCAGGTTTTTCCGGACCTTCTCATGGATGTAGTGCAATCTCCCCTTCAGACTGCTCACGTAATCTTCACCCGCAATATCCGTTCCAGGGGTACACCCAAACTCCAGGTCACAAGGGAGTCTCATCTCTCGACCGACATGATACATGCTGGGGTTTCCCTGTCGATTCCTGCACGGATGATCTATAGGCCATGGTGAATAGATGCAGGTACCTATCCCAATCTCTCTGGTGGTCGGAGACAACCTTGGCCAAGTATTTTCCCACAGTCCTATTCATTCTCTCGACCATACCGTCTGACTGTGGGTGGAGAGCAGTTGTTCTGGTCTTCTTGACCCCTAGTAACTCGCATAGGGTCTGGAACAAGCTGGACTCGAAGTTTCGTCCCTGATCCGAATGAAGCTCCATAGGCATGCCAAATCTGCAGAACATCTCCTTGACCAATACATCAGCAACAGTTGCGGCTTCTTGATTCGGAATGGCGTAAGCCTCCACCCATTTGGAGAAGTAGTCCATAGCAACAAGGATGTACTTGTTTCCATCGTCAGTTTCTGAAACGGACCAGCTATATCTATTGCTACGCGTTCCATTGGGCTACCAATGTTATACTGTTTCATAGGGGCTCTACGACTTCCTCTTGGGCCATTCACCGAAGCACACAGTCCGCATTTTCTGCACCAATCCTTGACGTCCTCCTTGCAATTAACCCAGTAGAAACGCTCTCGAACCTTTTCTAGGGTCTTCTTGATGCCGAAATGGCCGCCGGAGGTCCCATCATGTAACTTCTGCAATACATCTTGTATTCTACTCCTAGGGACTACAACTTGGTTTCTGGATCCGGTACCTTCTTCATTCTCAAGGGTCCTCTTTAGCAACCCATCCTCTATTAGGAGGAGTCCCATTGTGCCCAATATGATTTGACCCTTGAATTCATCTGACACAGTTCTCCCCATCCAGGCCTACGACCATCCGCTTTCCATCTTAAAATCAGTTTCAGCTCTGGGTCGTTCTCTTGGTCTTGTCTCAGGTGATCTGGCAGCCAATTCTCATCAGTTATAGTGGTTCTTCGACAACATTCCTTGTCCTCCAGTTTTCTACAGTGCTTGCAGTCTATAGGGCACGGTCTTCTAGACATAGCGTCAGCGTTTCCATGGACTTTCCTGCACGATGCTCCACAGTGAAATTGTACTCTTGAAGTCTTTCGATCCATCGCGCCACTTGACCTTCCGGATTCTTGAATTGAAGAAGCCATTTCAACGCTGCATGGTCTGTTCTCAGAAGAAATTCTCTTCCGTAGAGATATTTGTAGAACTGCTCCATGGACTTGACTGCAGCAAGCAGCTCTCTTTTCGTTACGCAGTAGTTACGTTCCGGTTTCGACAAGACTTTGCTGAAGTACCCTATAACTTTTTCTTTGCCATCTTGAATTTGGGACAATATACCACCTATTGCCATGTTACTCGCATCCGTGTCCAATATGAACCTTCCTTTCATCTGGGGTAACTCAGGATGGGGGCCGACGTAAGAGCACCTTTCAATCGAGTAAAGGCTTCTTCACACTCTAGATCCCATACGAAGTCCTTTCCCTCTTCAGTCAGTTTTGTTAAAGGCTTCGCAATATTGGCAAATCCTAGCACGAATTTCCTATAGTAAGTGCACAGCCCAAGAAAGCTCCTGACTTGGTGTTTGTCTTGCGGTGTTGGCCATTCGCGTACGACTCGGATCTTATCTGGATCAGCAGTTACTCCAGTTTCAGATACTACATGTCCCAAGTACTTCACTTCCTTCTTGAACAGGTGACACTTTTTCAGACTTAGCTTCAGATTCGCAGTGCGCAGCCTCTCAAGTACATCTCTTAAGTTTCCCAGATGTTCGTGGAATGTACGGCCAAAAACAATAACATCGCCCAAATATACAAGACACGTCTTCCAAGACAACCCTCGTAGAATGGTCTCCATCAGACGCTCGAAAGTTGCAGGTGCGTTGCAAAGGCCGAATGGCATCACATTGAACTGCCATAATCCGGTCCCAATAGTGAAAGCAGTCTTCTCTTTGTCCTTGGGATCCAATTCAACCTGCCAGTAACCACTCTTCAGATCGAGGGAGGAGAACCATTTCGAGCCTGAGAGTGTATCTAGGGTGTCGTCAATTCTTGGAATAGGATAGCAATCTTTTTCGTGACTTCGTTCAGGCGATGGTAGTCAACACAGAATCTAGTGCTGCCATCTTTCTTTCTGACCAGAACTACAGGTGATGACCAAGGACTGTCCGAGGGTTTTATTATGCCTTGATCATTTATGTCTTTGATGATTCTCTCGGCCTCATCTCTCTTGGCAATGGGAAGTCTTCGCGGATGTTGGCGAATAGGTCCTGAATTTCTGGTATTGATTGGGTGCTTCACGACATTAGTTCTTCCCAGCTGGTCATCATCCATGGCAAATACATCACTATATTCGGTGATCAATTTTCTTACTTTCTTGATGTATTCTGGTTCTAGGTTGTTGCAGGAGGATGTCAGCATTTCGACCAATTTGTGTGACACCTTATTCTTCTTGGGAATGCTCTTCTGTTCGTCTTGACTACCGCCTGTCACACACGATACTGAGCAGCATTCTCCTATTACAGTGTCTTTCTTCAGATTTACTGGATACATGTTCGTGTTCAGTATCCTCACGGGTACTTCCTGTTTCTCCCTCACCAACGTCTTCCCGGTGAGTATTCCTTTGGCTGGGCTACCGGTGGCTGGCTCGATGAGTATAACGTGACCACTGCAAAGATTCTTGTCTAAATATCCGCTCACCAAGGTTTCCGCCAGGCCAGGCACGGTGATATCTTCCGCGAGTAAGACTCTACTCACAGCGTCTTCCTTTCCTAGGAATGGAATTTCTAGGTTTCCAATTCTGAGGATGTCGTTCCTTATATCCATCTCGAAACCCTGTCCCTTAATCACATCCATTCCTAGGATGACTTCCTCCGTGATATCTGCCACCAGTACCTCGTGCTCGAATGACGTACCACCAATTAGTATTCTAGTCTTCTTCCTTCCGTGCGTTGGTACACTCTCCCCAGTGGCGGTGCGTAATCGTGTCATAGTCGGTAATGTCTTGCCTCTCACTATATCGGGTCTTGCAATAGTACGGGTTGCACCTGTGTCAACCAACATTTTAGCCGACCGCCCATTGATCTTACCGTCGACATATATACTGCTGGACCCCAAGATGGTCTGGATGGTAACTTCAGGGGCATTGTTTATGCGGGTCGGCTTATGCCCCCTTTCTCTAACCCGTTTTCCCTGTTCCTGTTGTTTTGGCTTAGCAGGCTTCTTACAAGAGCGGCGAATATGCCCTACTTCACCACAATTCCAACATCTAGGTCCTCTATTTTGTTGTTGTTGGAGAACTCGGCGTATTATATCCTCTATATTTTCGGTGCTGTCCTCGGAATCATCCATGGTACGCCTGATTTTTATTAGACCTCTATGTGAAGCCTGCTTCTGAACTCTAATGCATGGGCTAGAGCATCATCCAGGGTCTTAGGTCGGGCCAACCGCAAGGTTTGCTGGATCTCACTATCTCTCAGTCCGTCTACGAACGTCTGCACTGCAAGCTGTTCTAGGAAACTGTCCGGTGCAGTCGGATACGCCAGCCTTACCAACCGTGCGATGTCAGCTTCAAATTCTTGCAAGGTCTCTGAATTTTTCTGGATACGGCTCTTTATCTGGGCGTGATATACTTGCTGTAAATGTCCGTCGCCATATCTCATCTGTAATTTACTTATCAGCGCCCCGTAATCATTTTGCTGACTGGTTGGAATAATCTGTAAAATATTTAAGGCCTCGCCTCTCAATGCAACAATCAAGGCCGTCGCTTTTTCCTCATTATTCCATCCATTCGCGTTAGCTGCAGCTTCAAATTGTCTCTGGTATGTGAACCAGGCCGTTTTACCATCGAAAGTTGGCAGTTTGACCCTTGCTCGGCCTGCTTCTCCACTATTTTCGTATTTCACTGGAATACTTCTATCTTTATTGACCTTCTCATCTACTTGTCTGCTTATTTTGTTAAATCGATCTTCCATAATTTTCAACATGCTTTCGGTATGCTCTTCCAATTTCCCTTGTATATCGTCTTCTATTTCCTCCTTCAAAATCTCCAGGTTTTCTAACCGGTCTTCAATATTTCCTATCTTATTCTCTAACTTCGAGCAATTATCGGTCATCGTTTTTAGACTATCCTCTATAGATTCTAATTTACCTCTAAAGCTATTTTCTAGAGACTTACTGTTGTCGTCCATTTTATCTTTCATGTCCTTCGAATTTTCTTCCATTCTATTTTCCATGGTATCCATTTTATTTTCCATTCTATTTTCCATGGAATCCATTTTATTTGTCAGTTCTTCAAAAGCTTTCTTGAAAAAGTCCATACTGGCCTGGTCCATTTTCTCAGCTTGAGATCTCGTTACCGGCATTCAGGATTTTCCAAACTAATTTCGGAGTAGTTTCCACTCTTCTTGGTAACCCCACACCTGACACCAATTGTTACGTTTTTCCTCAGCGAATTAGAAAAACACTACAAGTCTTCTTTAAACTAATTTATATTCACACTTAACTAACAATAATCAATAATTTATATACACAATTTATTTACAGAATTCCACTAGGAACACCAGTTTATCCGTCGGCAAGTTCTATACATGAATGAATCCATGAATCGGCTTCAGTCATTTATATCCGGCGCTGTTTTTCTCTAGAAGTTACTGGAAAGATGATTCCAGAGTATTCCAAGCGGCCTCTTGATGTCTCATAAATATGCCATCATTAAAGGTTTTTATGTGACAGCTTTATGGCGAGCGGTCTCTTTCATGGTCTTAATCCTCTGTCGGCGCATGAAGCGGAACTCGTCTGCTGATGCATCAGTAATTAGACGGTTCATATTCGGTTTTGTTACAATATTGATGAAAATGTTCTGTCGCTGTCAGTCGTGTGTCATCTTGCTAGACATCGTTGGTTATAATTATAATGTGCACTTGCTTACTTCAATAATTAATTATTGTAGCGTGCTACACGTAAATTGTTTACCCCTGTATTTATTTTCCATCTGATATCCCTTAGAAATAAAACGTACTTGTGCGATGGCAGTGCATATGTCTCATCTTTGACACAGGCATGCATAACGACTGAGCTCGGGTAATTAAAACCAATTTGAAGCCGGAAAGGCTACAAATTTTTGGCGCCCAACGTGGGGCCACGTTTTTTGACTTTGGAAAGAAATATATATATATTTTTCTTTTTTTTTGAATATCTGAGTTTTTGGATGGGGTGACTTGAGCCTGGTGGCGCATCACTTTCTCATTCGTTGTCGGATTTTGGAGCTATCTTCAGGTCTTTGATTGATTCTATCGGCGACCATACCTGATTGTTCAGTTTTCATTTTCTTTAGTTTCGAATTTGATCGTATGTAGATTTATCTTCAATTGTGTTATTATGCTTGACTAATAATTTTGTTTTCATTACGATGATCAATCCAAATTTCTTGAAACAAAATGAATTATTTTATGAAATTGCGATTCGTGGAATTGAAGTTCCGTCATCTTGGGACGACAAGTGTCACGGTTTCAAAATTCCCGCTCCAGTTAGTACCTGCCAATCGAACTGGTGGCGTTGGTCGCGGTAGTTTACCAGCTTATCTCGTACGTTTCAATGAACGGTTGTCGTTGGTCCTGTTTTGTGCATGTGACGTAGGTTGTCAGTTACGTCGTTCTTCCGGCATATATTTGGTTAAAATATCCTGGAGTAATTAATCGCAATTTTGCGGATCTGAACAGGATTTTAACTGAAGCCCTGAGAGAAATCTTATCATGTTGGTTTGGTTTGTTCGTTGGTGAGATTTTTGCGCTTTAGCGGAGTGGCGTATTTGTTTGGAAAAACGACGTGGGATTGGTGAGTTAACCTAAGTTTTTCAGGAGGTATATTAGATTTTTGTTCGTATTTTAGCATCATTCTGCTTCGAATTGGGAATTGTTATTGTACCGTTGCGAGGTACTGCAGATTCTGAACTGTCATTGAAGTCTTCGAGCTTTTTGTCTAGGCTGCTTTTGAATTACCGTCGAACTGCCGTGGGAGCTGTCTTTGGGGACCTCCACCAGATTTCGCCATCTAAGATACCACACCTGTCGTCTACCCAGGGCGCATTACTTTGAGGAATTGTACTACGTTGGCCCAGGAATATATTTGGGGAACTATATCCTTTTTGTACTTCAGTCAAGCCACGACCTAGACTGTTATAGAAGGTTAGTCTGTAGAATTTAGTTAAGATTGATTAGTATCAAAGAAGCCCAATTCAGTGAATACTGTTTAGTACATAAAACCCGACCTATCGAGAGGGTCGCTTAGATATAATTAAAGAGCTATTTGTAACGATTACCATCGAGGCTCTAAGTATATACCTTGGGGTGATATTACTGTTTGTTTAGTAAGAGATAAAGCATTATATCGAATATTCGGGTTGTGAAGTAAGAACTAGTTAGTGATCTACCTTCTGTAAGATATATCCTCGTTTGAGGGACCTTGTGTATTTTATTTGGGATCATTATATTATTAAATAATTGCTCTATATTCTTTCTACCAGCCACTACCTCCCGCTTGTGTGATCGGGCTCGTTTGGCATCCTGAGAGTGCGTTCGTTGTTTTTTCTTTTGCGACCCTAAGATCTTTAGTGTACTTTCCTCTTTTTTTCTTTGTATTATCATAAAAGAGTGGCGCCCCTTTATAAGTAGTCTCAGCTCTAGAGCTAGCCGAGGAGGTACTTTGTGTACTCTTTGGAGCCGAGTGGGTTTGGTGACACAAGCGGAAAATTTTAAGGGGTTTACTATCCCAGGAATCTTCAGATCGTAGTTTCGTAGTTCTATCTGATCTTTATTCGTTCGTAGAGAACATTGAAGGTATTAAGGAAAGTTTAGATGACGTCAGAGATGTTTGCAATAGGTTCAGCTCAAAATCTCCCCATACAGATTATAAGCGTTTAATCTCTCGTTTAACTCATGTATCAGGTAGAATACATCGGTTATCGTCTGCAAACGATGATGAATCTGGTATTAAACAAAATCTTTTTAGAGAGGTTCTTCTGATTGAATCTGATATTGCTGAGAAAATTTCTGTTCCAGAAACACAAGCTCCTTCTACTTCAACTCCTGTGAAATCCACAGGATTGCAGAATCCCCTTTGCTCTTTCAATGTTCAAGCTAACTCCAAATGTGTTCCTGTATACAAATGGGGTCTAAAGAAATTTTCCGGGAAGGAACCATTGATTCCGTTCTTAGAGTTGGTTGAATCCCTAAAAATCTCAAGGGGTTGCACAGATTCCGATCTTTTCGAATCTGCTCGAGAATTGTTTGAAAGCGAAGCCTGGACTTGGTGGCATAACAACCACATAAAGAATCGTTATTCCAACTGGAGCGATCTAGTAACTGGTTTGAAATCTACTTTCCTTCATAGCAATCATGATTCCGTCATGCTCAGTGATATAAAGTCTCGAAAACAGAACCCTCGAGAGCCTGTTGCCATTTTTATCACTTCCATGGAAGCTCAATTTTATAGATTGAATAATTGTCCACCAGAGACCGAAATGGTCAATATTATTAGAAATGATCTACTTTCAGATTATGTTATGGCTCTTGTTTTGCAGGAAATTGATTCGATATCTCACTAAACATCTATCTGCAGGAATGTAGAGGACGCTCCTCTGTTTGAATGTTTCAAATCAGTCGAAAAAGCTGGTAGTATTGGAAATAAGTTCTAATGTCAAATGTTGGAATTGTGGAGAAAAAAACCATCGTTATAATGCATGTCGTAAGCAGAGAAAACGTTTTTGCTATGGTTGTGGTCAAAAGAACGTGATCAAATCCAATTGCCCACTTTGCTCAAAAAACGTAAAATCGGATCACGATTCCGCAAGTATTGGAGATCCTTCCGGTCGAAAACTTGCACAAAAACAAAAGGTAAAATTGAACCAGAACAAAAACTAACATATTCTCCAAATATAACTTTTGAGAAATCAAGTTCATCTCACATTTATGAAAATTTATTTCCTTCTAATTCTCCCCAAGATTATCAAATTTCCTCACCACCAGAGATCAATCCGCTCTTAGAACTCTGCCAAAAGGACAATCGTCCTTACCTAACTGTCTATATCGGAGGTGAACCCATATCATGCCTAGTTGATAGTGGTAGCAATGTGACCATTTTGGGTCAGTCTTCCATTTATCTGTTGAGAAAATTGAATTTATCTCTTAACTACGATGTATCGATTAACCTAACTACGGCTGATGGAAGGTCTCAGAACACCCTTGGCTACGTTAATCTCCCAATAAGTTTGAATGATATTGTCAAAACTCTCAAAGTACTTGTCGTTTCCTCTATTACTCATGACCTCATATTGGGTATGGACTTCATTCATACGTTCAACTTAACTCTTGATTTCGAAAATTTTACCTATGATTCCTCTTCCTTATTCTTGGATCCCTCGGTGGCTGTTGTGAGAGCCCTTCTCAGTTCTGATTCATTGTCTGATTCTCAAAGGTTCGAATTGGATTTTGTTACTGACCTGTTCAAGACACTTGCACCTTCTGATAGGTTAGGTAGAACTCATTTGTACCAACATCATATCTATACAGGTAATGCAAAGCCTATTAGGCGGAGACAGTATCCTCTTTCTCCGGCAATGCAGAAAGTTCTGAACGCAGAAAATGACAAAATGTTGGAACTCGACGTGGTTAAACCAATTTCTGGGTGTAGCCCATGGTTGTCTCCCCTCTGGATAGTTCCTAAGAAAGATAGAACCCATAGAGTTGTGTTTGATGCCAGGAAATTAAATTCCGTTACATTAGCTGATAGTTACCCTATGCCTACTATTGATTCCATTCTAAGAAAAGTTCGTGATGCTTCTTATCTGAGTTCTATCGATTTGAAACAGGCATGTTTTCAAATTCCTTTAGATGAAGAATCTAAAATAAAAACAACCTTCGGAGTCCCAGGTAGAGGCTTATTCTGTTTCAACGTATTACCTTTCGGTTTGAATTGTGCCTGTCAAGCAATGGTAAAACTTATGGACATGGTAATTGGTCTTTCATTAGAGCCCTATGTGTTTTATTATGTTGATGACATAATTGTATGTACTCCCACCTTTGAAATGCATCTCGCTGTGCTCAGAAAACTCTTTCACTGTCTCCAAGCAGCAAATCTGACGATAAATTTTGATAAATGTCAATTTTGTAGACCATCCCTTAAGTTCTTGGGTTTTGTGGTAGATGCAGATGGCTTCAGGACTGATCCATTTAAAGTTCAAGACATCCTAGATTATCCCACTCCGAAAAATACAACTCAAATCAGACGTTTGATCGGTCTCATAGGTTATTACCGCAGATTTTTACGGGATTTTGCTTCAGTGTGTAGTCCTATCACTGATTTGTTAAAAGGTAGAAAAAAAGGACAAGCTATTTTATGGACAGATGAGGCAAATGAAGCGTTGCTCCAGATAAAGTCATTATTGACATCGGCTCCTATTTTAGCAAGTCCTAATTTCTCAAAACCATTTTGTATCGTTTGTGATGTTAGTGATAAAGGCATCGGAGCAGTTCTTTTCCAGGAGGAAGATGGGTTAGAACATCCAGTGGCATATTACAGTAAAATCTTGAATAAAAGTCAACGCAACTATTCAACCACTGAGAAGGAACTGTTGGCTATTGTCTTGTCGATTGAGAAATTTCGACCTTATGTCGAAGGTACCGAGTTTACAGTCATTACCGACCATTCATCATTAGTTTGGCTTAATTCGATGAAAAATCCTAACCAGCGCATCTCTAGGTGGATCATGAGACTATCATCATACCGTTTTGAAATTGTGCACCGCAGTGGATGTCTCAACACTGTGGCTGATTCTTTGTCTCGTCTTGCAACCGAAAGTGTGGAGGTTTCATTTTTGAATCTCTCTGAGATGAGAACTGATAAATGGTATGAGAACTTGCAATCTAAAGTAATTGATAAACCTGAACTGTATCCCGAATTTCAAGTTAGCAATGGTATTTTATATAAACATATTTTGCCCAGGTTCCGACTGATTAATGATTCTCCTGAATGGAAAATTGTTGTTCCAACTCCTCATAGACTGGAGATTATGAAGAAGTTTCATGATGAAGCAACTGCAGGACATTTTGGTGTTTACAAGACCTTACATCGAATATCTGTCTTATATTACTGGCCTCGGATGAAAAACTCTGTGACCAAATATGTCAAAAACTGCAAGATATGTGCTTCTGGTAAGTCGGGAAACTTACCGCAAGCAGGATTAATGGGCAAGTATCGTAACATCAATTTCCTTTTTCAGTTTTTAAGTGCTGATTTGCTAGGGCCCTATACACGTTCAAGATCAGGGAACCAGTATCTTCTTGTTATAACTGATTGGTTCACAAAGTTTGTTTTTTTACAGCCTCTATGAAAGGCTAACAGTCAAGCGATAGTGAAATTTATAGAAAATAATATTTTTCTCATTTTTGGTGTGCCTCAGATTTTTGCTGTGGATAATGGATCACAATTCATATCCTCCGAATTTAAGAATCTGATGAAACGGTGCAGAGAATATTCTATAATGCACGGTTCCACCCGCAAATAAACCCTACCGAACGGGTGAACAAAACTATCGTTACCGCCATCAGATCATTCATAGATGGTGATTACAGACTTTGGGACCAAAACATTCAGCAAATTGCTCAGGCTATCAGACTTGCAAGATCTGAGAGTTTGAAATATAGTCCCTCATTTTTAGTATTTCTTAGAAATATAGCCACTGATGGATCGTTTAATGGTCTTATTTCAGAAAATGTTGATAATTCTATCACCATAGGGGATAAAGTGTTGGACTCGAATTTGGTACAACAACTACCAGAGCTCTATGAAGAAGTTCGAAAACGTCTGGAACATTCTTACGAGATCAACGCTCGTAGATACAACCTCAGAAGACGTGAAGTTCGTTTGAATGTTGGTGATAGGATTTGGAAGAGAAATTTCGTACTTTCGGATGCTTCTAAAAATTTCACGTCGAAGCTTGCTCCCAAATTCGTCCCTTGCATAGTAAATAGGGTATCTCCCCTCGTTTACAGTTTAGTCGACCTATCGGGTAAGGAATTGGGAAATTTTCATATTAAAGATTTGAAGCCTGATCCGAAGATGATAATGATTCTTTGGATATTGAGTCTGAATGATTCAGACAACCATTTACAGATTTGTTTGTTTATTGTGTACTTTTCCTTATTGATTTCATTTCTTCCCATTTTTGAAAATGTTTTTGGTTCAGTTTGGACTCAATTGCTATTTGGAGTATTCAGATTTATGTATCTTTGTTGATATGTTTATCTTCTATCTATTTGGACCTTATGCACTTACCTTTCTGTAATGGGGTGACCTATCTTCTACATCATTACCTGATCTATATCTCCCCATCAATAATACCTTTATCTTCTGCCTTGGTTGAATTTCTGCTTGGGCAATTACCTTTCTGTATTGGAGTGAAATATCTTCTACATCATTACAAGATGTATATATATATCTCTTCATTATCTTTATCTTCTGTCTAGGATCAAATTTTTCTTCAATCCCTGATTATTTCTGCCTCATTTTAGAACAACGTGTTGATATACGGTATCTAATATACATGTATATATGTTAATTTTGTGTATCTACTAAATTGTTCTGAAGTAATTAATTTTGTGTCTTTCAGATGCAGGATGATGTCCATTCGAAGCCTATCTCACCCTCTTATATCTTGTGATCCGATAAATCACTGGCGCCCAATTTTTCCTCTTAACATCTGGAACTCTTTGAGAGCAAAGACCTTTTTCTGGGGTATATGGGGTAGTGTAGCGTGCTACACGTAAATTGTTTACCCCATCTGATATCCCTAAGAAATAAAACGTACTTGTACGATGGCAGTGCATATGTCTTATCTTTGACACGGGCATGTGCGAATATCTGATTGACGTGGAACCTTCTTTTCAATTTCGATCGTCATTGAGAACATTGAAAAGAATATCAAATCGATATTTCACCTCATATCTTTTGTGTCTATCTTGAAAACCATTTAAGGGTTTTTTCTGGAAGAAAATTTTTCAAGAAGAAAGTTTTCTGCAAGATAGTTTTCAATTCTATACATTCTTAAGACTTGTATTGATGCTGGATTCCTGAAGAAATTCATATTTTCCGAACATCTTGGAATAACTGAATTTGACTTAATACTGGAGATTTCCTCAACCTACATACAGGGAGGTCCGAAAGAAATAAGAAGTTTCACCAACCTAACTTCCTGGCCATTGATATACAGGAGTTCCCAAACAGAGGAGATATTTTGCCGACCATTTTCGTCTTCACCATATATACAGGGAAGTCAATTTTAGTGAATATTTTCTAATTGAAATAATTGAAATTATATTGTATTAACAAAATTTTCTTCGTTTGCCGAAAACTTGTTTGTAAATATTTTATTGGTACCAGATTTTTTGTATTCAATGTAAATAAATACTTGTATTCGTGAAGATTGTGATTTGCTTGGGTTTCTTGTTCCCTCCATTCTCAGAACTCAGAGATTAGACCTGCGACCACTCATAACGACTGAGCTCGGGTAATTAAAACCCATTTGAAGCCGGAAAGGCTACATTATATAGATTGTGATGATTTTCTTGAAAATACATAAATATTCATAAGATTTGTGACTCGAGTTACTTGGTGGAATCTCATTTGTCTTCGGATGATCTGTTTTCCTCTGTTATTTTGTCGATTGTGAAAGGCATGATTTCCTTTTTTTTGTTGTGTTATTTTTCCAATTTTTTTCATTATGTTAAATATTGCAGCCGAAACGTTAGTTACAAATGATCTATTTCAGGATAAAAATAATGAATTTATCAATTCCTGCGTATTTTTTTTATTTTGGTGTTTCAAAAAAGCTCTCAGAAAAGAACCAAGGCACATTAAATCATAATTTACAACTCGAGCATTTTGAAGCGAAAATAAGAAATCATATAGAAATGAAAGCAGGGATTTTCGGGAAGCTTAGGGGGCCCTATTGTTGCAGGTCCCAAACAAATTGGAATGCAGCATAAGAAGAAGTGCTATTTTTATGATTTATTATGAAATGCTTATGCAATTATTTTAGTCCGATAAAAACGGATATTTCGAATTTTCCTATTTGTAGTGTCAGGCGGGTCTGGAGGCCCTAAGCGCTCGCTTAGAGCTGATCCGTCAATACCTTTAGGAAACCTTTTAGGAATCTCGTTTCCACAAATTATTATTAACTTTTTCGTCATATGGGATGTCAACTAATTAGAGTTTATGTAAAATTTCTCTATGGCATAGTCTTTTTCGAAAGTATATGAATAAGACTGCCTATTTCTGACCTTTTTCATGTGGGTAGAATATTTGATATTCAAGCCAGCGAAAGATTATTATGGAATGATTTATTCAAATTAGGTACCTCAAAAATGATCAATGTTCAATCATTTTTCAATTGTCAATATTTTTTCGTGATCATACCCCATGAAAGTCATCTGCAAAGGCACAAGAAAAATTATGTTAATTGGGACCCAATCAAGTCGGCCAGTACGCAATTTTTGCTTCCTCGACAAATAATCCTCTTATTTAACAATGTAGTTGAATCCGGCTGAGTATAGTTAATTTAATTACCGAATCATTTCCATTAGTGAAATGAGATTGCCGTTGATGCTAATTCGAATTTTCAAATAAAGTAACGAACACATTATCACTGATCAGAGTACAGCGGAATTGAAATTGCTCTGTAATATTCGTAATTAGGCAGGAATTGCGAATTCGCTAGAAAAATTAGACTACTGATTGCCAAGTTCCTGGGACTGTCCTATTTTTATCCACCCACGTTAATGCTCCTTATAAAGTTATCGAATCAGTAATTAAAAAGGAATAGTGGCACAGTATAAATTGTGTGAAAGCACTGGAGCACCTTGTTGAAATCCCCAGTTTTGAGTTCCTATTGAAACAGAGAGTTATCGTTCCTGCAAAATTAATGTTGTTTTTGACAGTAGGGTATAGAATGGCTTCAAACGTTTCCTGACGAAAAATTCATGATCAAAGAGGAGAGTGTCTAGTGATTGATATATGAAATAAATCTCGGAGGAGAACAGAAAAAAATTCAATGTTTTCCTAATAATAACTCAAAAATATTCTAAAAATGACAATTACAGTCTAAAATTATCGATTGACGTATCAATGATTTCTTTATTTATTATAGAAAACACTGTTTTATTCGATGAATAAGAGAGAATTTTTAATTTTTAACACATCATCAAGCAATTAAAAAAAACTACAAATATCTAATTGAAGAATGAAATAATATAAAACACAAGTGTTTCGATGTGTATGTACAATACTCTCGTCTCTTCAGGCATTCATATTCGGTTAACAGTAATTTAAAATATTCTTGGTTACAACTTACGGAACTGCACGTGCCACTTTGAAATCGGTTGATTTTTTAAAAACTAATCTCAAATATAAGCATAGAGTATTGTGACAAAACCGAAAATGAACCTTTTCATGACTACTAGGTACGACAACAAAAGAGTTCCGCTTCATGCGCCGATAAAGGGATCGAGGAAGCGGTAAAGGGACCGCTCGCCTTAGAGCTGTCACATAAAAAACGATTAATGGTGGCATATTTATGGGTCATAAAAGAGGCCGCTACGATTTTTCTGGAATGTGTAGCATCTTTCTGGTAACTTCTAGAAAACAGCGCTGGATATAAATGACTGAAGCCGATTCATGGATTCATTCATGGATAGAACTTGCCGACGAATAAACAGGTGTTCCTAGTGAAATTCTGTAGATAAATTGTGTATATAAATTATTGATAATTGTTAGTTAAGTGTGAATATAAATTAGTTTGAAGAAGGACTTGTATTGTTTTTTCCATTTCGCTGAGGAAAAACGTAACAATTGATGTCAGGTGTGGGGTTACCAAGAAGAGTGGAAACTACTCCGAAATTAGTCTGGAAAATTCTGAATGCCGGTAACGAGATCTCAAGCTGAGGAAATGGATCAGGCCAGTATGGACTTTTTCAAGAAACCTTTTGAAGAACTGACAAATAGAATGGAGAATAAAATGGATACCATGGAAAATAGAATGGAGGAAAACTCGAAGGACATGAAAGATAAAATGGATGACAACAGTAAGTCTCTAGAAAATAGTTTTAGAGGTAAATTGGAATCTATAGAGAATATAGTCGAGGATAGTCTAAAAACGATGACCGATAATTGCTCGAAGTTAGAGAATAAGATTGAAAATATTGAAGACCGGTTAGAAAACCTGGAGATTTTGAAGGAGGAAATAGAAGAGGATATACAAGGGAAATTAGAAAAGCATGCCGAAAGTGTGTTGAACATTATTGAAGATCGATTAAACAAAATAAGCAGACAAGTAGATGAGAAGGTCAATAAAGTTAGAAGTATTCTAGTAAAATACGAAAATAGTAGAGAAGCAGGCCGAGCAAGGGTCAAACCACCAACTTTTGATGGTAAAACCACCTGGTGCACATACCAGAGCAATTTGAAGCTGCAGCAAGCGCGAATGGTTGGAATAACGAGGAAAAAGCGACGGCCTTGATTGTTGCATTGAGAGGCGAGGCCTTAAATATTCTACAGATTATTCCAACCAGTCAGCAAAATGTTTAAGGGGCGCTCATAAGTTAATTACAGATTAGATACGGCGACGGACATTTACAGCAAGTATATCACGCCCAGATAGAGATTAATTAGTGTCAGTTGGGGGAAAGTTAATGAATACCTTCCATTGCGGTGAAATAATGTATGTTGTCAAAATTTAGAAAGCACTGACTTAGGTTTTTAGGAGAAGGGATTTAGTTTTAATTTGAGATATGAGTTTGTTAATTGATGGTGACATTAGTATAATATCAAAAGGTTCCAGGGTGAAGGAAAAGTGCATGATTTGGACTAGAATTTTCCGTTCTACAACTTTTGTTTAAAACTTTTTCTTACTTAACCTTCTAATTCGCGAAAATATCAAAAAAACCGTAATTTTCTTTATATTTTCAAGAATTTTTCGAAGTTCCTGAAAATTTTAACACCTGCATTTTTGATCATATGTTTCTTTCAATATAGCAATCAACATATCAAAAATGCAGCTGTTTCCGAGAAAAAGTGATTTCAGCCCTTCCTTTACTGGACTATGAACAGAGTGTAATAGATTCGTTATAGTTTGAATATTTACCCGCAAGTAGCTCAACAAGAGCGCCAAAGCCATCTGGCCTCATGTCAGTGCTTACTGAATTTTCTATTCAAGTATTCGATTAGTCATAAGATGTGAGTTAGATATCAACAATAATTTGATCTTTCATGGAGCTTATTGATATTGTCACCAAACTAACTCGGCTACTGAGAGTGCACAAAGTACCTCCTCGGCTAGCTCTAGAGCTGAGACTACTTATAAAGGGGCGCCACTCTCTTTTATGATAATACAAAGAAAAAAGAGGAAAGCAAACTTAAGATCTCAGGGTCGCAAAAGAGAGAAAATAACGAACACACTCTCAGGATGCCAAACAGCCTGATCACACAAGCGGGAGGTAGTGGCTGGTAGAAAGAATATAGAGCAATTATTTAATAATATAATGAGCCCAAATGAAATACACAAGGTCCCTCAAACGAGGATATATCTTACAGAAGGTAGATCACTACCTAGTTCTTACTCCACAACCCGAATATTCGATATAAGGCTTTATCTCTTACTAAACAAACAGTAATATCACCCCAAGGTATATACTTAGAGCCTCGATGGTAATCGTTACAAATAGCTCTTTACTTATAACTAATCGACCTTCTCGATAGGTCTGATTTTATGTACTAAACAGTATTCACCGAATTGGGCCTCTTTGATACTAATCAATCTTAACTAAATTCTACAGACTAACCTTCTATAACAGTCTAGGTCGTGACTGTACTTGAAGTACAAAAGGATATTATTCGTATTCGTTCACAGTCTCGTAGATGGAAACTGGGCTCGAATATATTCCTGGGCCAACGTAGTACGATTTCTCACAGCAATGCGCCCTGGGTAGACGACAGGTGTGGTATCTTAGATGGCAAAATCTGGTGGAGGTCCCCAAAGACAGCTCCCACGGCAGTTCGACGGTAATTCAATCATTTTCTTAAGTCTATTAGGGTTGTTTCTCAGAACCACACCTGCCAAGTTACCCTTACAATAAGATCAAGGTATAACAAATCGCAATATACGGGTAAACCACACAACAAAATTCAAATGAATCTTGAAACTAAAAACAAATTCAATTTCATCCAGTCACCACCTCAACTGAACTTGTAAAAAGAACCAACAAACAATAACAAGTTCACTCAAAATTACTCGAGCCACGCACGTTGGTCGCCAATCTTATGTCACCAAACCCACTCGGCTCCAGATAGTGCACAAAGTACCTCCTCGGCTAGCTCTAGAGCTGAGACTACTTATAAAGGGCGCCACTCTCTTTTATGATAATACAAAGAAAAAAAAAAAGAGGAAAGTACACTAAAGATCTCAGGGTCGCAAAAGAGAGAAAATAACGAACGCACTCTCAGGATGCCAAACGAGCCCGATCACACAAGCGGGAGGTAGTGGCTGGTAGAAAGAATATAGAGCAATAATAATATAATGAGCCCAAATGAAATACACAAGGTCCCTCAAACGAGGATATATCTTACAGAAGGTAGATCACTAACTAGTTCTTACTTCACAACTAATATATATTCGATATAATGCTCTATCTCTTGCTAAACAAACAGTAATATCGCCCCAAGGTATATACTTAGAGCCTCGATGGTAATCGTTACAAATAGCTCTTTACTTATATCTAAGCGACCTTCTCGATAGGTCGGGTTTTATGTACTAAACAGTATTCACTGAATTGGGCCTCTTTGATACTAACCAATCTCAACTAAATTCTACAGACTAACCTTCTATAACAGTCTAGGTCGTGGCTTGACTGAAGTACAAAAGGATATAGTTTCTTAACCCATAATTATTCTCACAGTCTCGTAGATGGACACTGAGCTCAAATATATTCCTGGGCCAACGTAGTACAATTTTTCACAGTAATGAGCCCAGGGTAGACGACAGGTGTGGTATCTTAGATGGCGAAATCTGGTGGAGGTCCCCAAAGACAGCTCCCACGGCAACAGCCTAGATAAACAGCTCGAAGACTTCAAAGACAGTTCAGAATCTGCAGTACCTCGCAACGGTACAATAAAAATTCTCAATTCGAAGCAGAATGATGCTAAAAATACGAACAAAAATCTAAAATACCTCGTGACAAACATAGGTTAACTCACCAATCCCACGTCGTTTTTCCAAACAAATACGCCACTCCGCTAAAGCGCAAAAATCTCACCAACGAACAAACCAAACCAACATGATAAGATTTCGCTCAGGGCTTCAGCTAAAATCCTGTTCAGATCCGCAAAATTGCGATTAATTACTCCAGAATATTTCAACCAAAAATATGCCGGAAGAACGAATTGACAACCTACGTCACATGCACAGAACAGGACCACCGACAACCGTCCATTGAAACGTACGAGATAAGCTGGTAAACTACTGCGACTAACGCCACCAGTTCGGTTGGTAGGTACTAACTGGAGCGGGAATTTTGAAACCGTGACAATGGATAGAACTTGCCGACGAATAAACAGGTGTTCCTAGTGACATTCTGTAGATAAATTGTGTATATAAATTATTGATAATTGTTAGTTAAGTGTGAATATAAATTAGTTTGAAGAAGGACTTGTATTGTTTTTTCCATTTCGCTGAGGAAAACCGTAACAATTGATGTCAGGTGTGGAGTTACCAAGAAGAGTGGAAACTACTCCGAAATTAGTGTGGAAAATCCTGAATGCCGGTAACGAGGTCTCAAGCTGAGGAAATGGATCAGGCCAGTAGGGACTTTTTCAAGAAAGCTTTTGAAGAACTGACAAATAGAATGGAAAATAAAATGGATACCATGGAAAATAGAATGGAGGAAAACTCGAAGGACATGAAAGATAAAATGGATGACAACAGTAAGTCTCTAGAAAATAGTTTTAGAGGTAAATTGGAATCTATAGAGAATATAGTCGAGGATAGTTTAAAAACGATGACCCATAATTGCTCGAAGTTAGAGAATAAGATTGGAAATATTGAAGACCGGTTAGAAAACCTGGAGATTTTGAAGGAGGAAATAGAAGAGGATATACAAGGGAAATTGGAAAAGCATACCGAAAGTGTGTTGAACATTATTGAAGATCGATTAAACAAAATAAGCAGACAAGTAGATGAGAAGGTCAATAAAGATAGAAGTATTCTAGTAAAATACGAAAATAGTAGAGAAGCAGGCCGAGCAAGGGTCAAACCACCACCTTTCGATGGTAAAACCGCCTGGTGCACATACCAGAGACAATTTGAAGCTGCAGCAAGCGCGAATGGCCTTGATTGTTGCATTGAGAGGCGAGGCCTTAAATATTCTACAGATTATTCCAACCAGTCAGCAAAATGATTACGGGGCGCTCATAAGTAAATTACAGATTAGATACGGCGACGGACATTTACAGCAAGTATATCACGCCCAGATAGAGATTAATTAGTGTCAGTTGGGGGAAAGTTAATGAATACCTTCCATTGCGGTGAAGTAATGTATGTTGTCAAAATTTAGATAAGCACTGACTTAGGTTTTTAGGAGAAGGGATTTAGTTTTAATTTGAGATATAAGTTTGTTAAATCATGGTGACATTAGTATAGTATCAAAAGGTTCCAGAGTGAAGGAAAAGTACATGATTTTGACTAGAATTTTCCGCTCTACAACTTTTGTTAAAACTTTTCCTTATTTAACCTTCTAATTCATGAAAATATCAGAAAACCGTATTTTTCTTTATATTTTCGAGAATTTTTGATGTTCTGAAAATTTTAACACCTGCATTTTTGATCATATGTTTCTTTCAATATAGCAATCAACATATCAAAAATGCAGCTGTTTCCCGAGAAAAAGTGATTTCAGCCCTTCCTTTACTGGACTATGAACAGAGTGTAATAGATTCGTTATAGTTTGAAAATTTACCCGCAAGTAGCTCAACAAGAGCGCCAAAGCCATCTGGCCTCATGTCAGTGCTTTCTGAATTTTCTATTCAAGTATTCGATTAGTCATAAGATGTGAGTCAGATATCAACAATAATTTGATCTTTCATGGAGCTTATTGATATATTGTGTATTCTAAAATTCAATCTCCGTAAACTACAGTCCACAAGGGTTTCCTTCACAAGCTTGTTCAGGTATTGAATTGAATTGAATATCGAGCTCAAAATGGTCTGAATCAATTGGGTTTGACTATCTGATGAAGAAACCCTGGTCAAATTTGATTAGGTTGTGCCAGCTGGTTCAGAACAAGCGCAAACATTTCCACCCCAAGTCATAATTTTTCTACATTTTTATAATTTTTCGTAGTAATAATTGAAATCGGTTTGAAATGTAAATGAATATATCAACTAAAACCTATAACATGCTTCACGATTTATGCAATTTTTCACTTCATTCATACTTACTGCATTTTCTGAAGTTCTATATTAACTTTATTCAATTCTTCCTGAAGTTTATTCAAAATCGATGGATTCTTTGAAGTTGAAGGAAAAGCATATGACTTCTCGCTGTCTGTGATGTTTTCCCCAGCTACTTTCTGAAAAATAGAATGGCGTTGAAGTCAATTAATTATTGGGAGGACCGTTTGTGATAATGAAAATACCTTTCATTACCAAAATTCAGTTTATTTAATTGAAGATATATTTTTTTAAATTCCGCATGAAATTCAGATAATTTTTGGCAGGTTTTTAGGTCGAAACGAATTTTTTGAAAGGAAAGCCAACTAGTTTAGACTCGTATCATAAAATCTTCATCAGGGCTCTGAAATGGTAAAAAAAAGCTACTACAAGAAGAACTGACGAGAGGTGAGGAGCTTTTGCGCGCTTGTTCTAGAGTATATTCCCGTACTCTGGATCTAAATGATGTAAATACAACCGACGCGATGAATTAACAAACCTATATCTCAAATTCAAAATAACTACTCACAGTTTACCTTGAGTTTTGCTCGTAACTGAAATTCTCATCTGCTAAAAACCTACGTCAGTGCTTTTCTAAATTTTGACAGCGTATATTATTTTACCTTATTAACTATTTTGATTAATTTTCCCCACTGACACTACAATAATAAGTCCGACCAATGTCAATCGAATACGTTTTTTCAAACTCTACAGTGAAATTTGAGAATATGGGGGCATATCAATAATGTCCATACATGGATAAATATTTGATCAAATACGCTCGATATTGTCACCAAACCCACTCGGCTCCAGAGAGTGCACAAAGTACCTCCTCGGCTAGCTCTAGAGCTGAGACTACTTATAAAGGGGCGCCACTCTCTTTTATGATAATACAAGGAAAAAAAAGAGGAAAGTACACTAAAGATCTCAGGGTCGCAAAAGAGAGAAAATAACGAACGCACTCTCAGGATGCCAAACGAGCCCGATCACACAAGCGGGAGGTAGTGGCTGGTAGAAAGAATATAGAGCAATTATTTAATAATATAATGAGCCCAAATGAAATACACAAGGTCCCTCAAACGAGGATATATCTGACAGAAGGTAGATCACTACCTAGTTCTTACTCCACAACCCGAATATTCGATATAAGGCTTTATCTCTTACTAGTAAGCGGGTAGATCAATAGGCCCGTAGATCCATAGGCCAGTAGTTCAATTGGCCCATGGATCAATATAGACCATAGATCATAATGGACCATAGAACAATATAGACCATAGATCAATATGGCCCATACATCAATGAAGCGCGCAGAAACACTAAACACGTCAAAAACCCGATGAAAGCGAAAAACATGAAATACTGAAAAAACACGAAGAGACGCGAAAAACACGGAAGAATCCGAAGAAAGACGAAAGAAACCGAAGTTACACGAAAGAAACCGAAATTACACGAAACAACGTGAGAAAACACGAAAGAACACCAAGTAACACAAAAATCTAATGGAACCTGAAAAAACTCGAAACACAAAAGTACTTGTAAATTGCACACCCCGTATATCACCCGATCATAAGCTCATTGTAAATTGACACCTTGTATGACATTTTATCGAAATCCGCTCCCATTCGCGAGAAAACTTGAAGAGAAATGCATATGAGACACTCAGTATACAATTGATTAGCTAAAAAAAAAAAAACCAAGAGAATATCGTTGTTACTCCATCTATTCGAGTTCAGTAATTACTACGAAGGAAGTATCAAAATTATTCTATAGAGCTCTTGTGTAACACCCTTTCGTATATGTTTCGACAATAATTTTTCCGTAAAACAACATGAAGGAACACAAAAACTTGAAAAAACTTGAGAGCGCGCAAAAAAACAGAAGAACTTGTAAAGTGCTCACCCCGTATATCACCCGATCGCAAATTCATTGTAAATCGCACACCCTGTATGACATTATACCGAAATCAGCTTTCATTTGCGAGAAAACCTGAAGAAAATGCATATGGGACACCCCGTATATAATTGATTCGCAGTGGGTGCTTTCATCATGAAAAACAAACCAAAAGAATATCGTTTATAACTCTATCGTTTCAAGTTCAGTGCATTCCACCAAGAAAGAACCCGACCAAATACGAAAAAACGCGAAAAACATGATAGAACCCAAAGTAACACGAAAGAACGAAAAAAATCCAAAGGAACTCAAAAACCCCGAGGAGCACAAAATCAACGAAAGCGCGCAAAAACTCGAAGAAAAGTTTGAAACCCCGAGGGAGCACACAAAAAACCGAAAGCGTGCAAAAATAATGAAAAACTTTTAAATTGCACGCCCTGTATATCAATCGATCGCGAAATCATTGTTAAAGGCACACCCTGTATGAGATTTCATTGAATTCAGCTCCTTTACACGGAAAAGCACGAAAGCTAGAGAAAACTCTGGTGAATGTCAGCGCTACTCAGATCTGACACCCTGTATATGAATCGAATATATTTTATCGAATTCAGAACTGAAACACACCGAAGTAACACGAAAAACTCGAATTTGCGCGAAAAAATCAAATTTACTTATAAATTGAGCACCCTGTAATATCACATGATCGTAAATTCATTGTAAATCGCACACCCTGTATGACATTTTATCGAAATTAGATCCCACGCTCTAATTGGTTCGCAGTGGGTGCTTTTTCCATAAAAATTCAGACGGAAAATCTCTCGAAGAAAGAATCTGGTGAAAATCAGTGCTTTCCATAAGCACAGCCTGTATAGCGATTTTTTCGAGATAGCACAGCCTGTATAGCGATTCATCGCGATCTGTGTGCATTCTTCAAGGACGAAAATGAATTAGCGCGAAAATAGAGCCTGAAATGACGATTTTCAAACGCATATTTGAGGTGTTTTTCTTGCGATTCACGAAAAGTGGTAGGTATCTAGAGATTCGGAATCTCCTGTAGATTCTTAATCGAGCACTTCGAAGGCGCAAAAAATCTTGCACCGCCCATATCGAGCGAAAAATTGATGCCGTATTTTCAAATTTGGAGCTCGCGTTCGGCTATCATCGGAATCGTATGAGAAATTATGACATTTTGCCTCATTTCACCGTAGAAATTGCCGAATTTCGAATGAAGAATTCGCGGCCTTATATCGCTACTTGGATATGAAAATTGGTACCCAGAGATGGGGAATTTCCTCAAGTTTCATTTTCTACCGCCGAAAATGCGTTTAGAGGCTCGAGGGGCCCGCACTGAGCGAAAGCATCATGGGTGATTTTGACGTTTCGCGGGGCTGGCGAAACTAAAAATTGCCGTTTTACTTACGGGATTTTAGCCTAGAAATAGGGGGGCTCCGGAGTTCTAATGGGTTCTAAGGAAACCATACATCCTCGCTCTCGGAATATGTGGCGAGTCCGGGACGCTGGGCGTTTCGGCTTCGAGCCTATTTCCTTTCCGGGGCACTTTTGGCGATTTCGCGAAAATGACGTTTTTCGCGATTTTCTTTCGAAAATTTCGGGCACTTTAAGAGCGCCTGGGGGTTTTCGGGGTCGCTTCTCCTAGAAGAGGATACGCCTTTTCGATCTGTTTTAAGATTCCTCTCGAGCGGCCCTGCGGGCTGCAAGGAAAGCTCCGCTTTCCGGGTCCCTGAAGGGACCACCTGTCAAAATTTTCTCTGGTCCCCGATCTTATCATTTTAATATATAAGACTAGTAAGCGGGTAGATCAATAGGCCCGTAGATCCATAGGCCAGTAGTTCAATAGGCCAGTAGTTCAATAGGCCAGTAGTTCAATTGGCCCATGGATCAATATAGACCATAGATCAATATAGACCGCAGATCAATAGGGCCCATACATCAATGAAGCGCGCAGAAACACGAAACACGTCAAAAAACCCGTTGAAAGCGAAAAAACATGAAAGTACTGAAAAATACACGAAAAAACGCGAAAAAACACGAAAGAATCCGAAGAAACACGAAAGAAACCGAAGTTACACGAAAGAAACCGAAATTACACGAAACAACGCGAGAAAACACGAAAGAACCCCAAGTAACGCAAAATCCAAAGGAACCTGAAAAAACCTGAAAGAATTCATATAACTCGAAAGCGCGCAAAAACTCGAAGTCTCATGAAACACCCCGGAAAATACACAAAACCGAAAGCGCGCAAAAACAAAAGTACTTCTAAATTGCACACTCTGTATAACATTTTGTCGAAATCAGCTACCATTAGCGAGAAAACTTGAAGAAAAATGCATATGAGACACTCAGTATACAATTGATAAACAGTGAAAAACCAAAAGTATAATAACTCCATCTATTCGAGTTCACTGGATACCACGAAGAAAATATCGAAATTATTCTATGGAGCTCCTATGTAACACCCCGTATATGAATCGAAAATAACTTTTCCATAAAAAATTCCGGAGGAACACAATAAACTTGGGAGCGCGTAAAAAAACAGTAGAACTTGTAAAGTGCTCACCCCGTATATCACATGATCGCAAATTCATTGTAAATAGCACACCCTGTATGACATTTTATCGAAATTAGCCTCCACTTGTGGAAAAACATGATAACTTGAAGAAATATGCATATGGGTCACCCGGTATATAATTGCTTCGCAGTGGGTGCTTATTTCATAAAAAGAAACCGAAAGAATATCGTTTCAACTCTATCGTTTCAAGTTCAGTGTATTCCACCAAGAAAGAACCTGACCAAATACGAAAAAACGCGGAAAAACATGAAAGAACCCAAAGTAACACGGAAGAACGAAAAAATCCAAAGGAACCCAAAAACCTCGAAGGAGCACAAAATCAACGAAAGCGAGCAAAAAACTCGAAGGAAAGCTTGAAACCCTGAGGAGCACAAAAAACCGAAAGCGTGCAAAAATACCGAAAGAACTTGTAAATTGCACACCCTGTTTATCAATCGATCGCGAATTCATTGTTAATGGCACACCCTGTATGACATTTCATTGAATTCAGCTCCTTACGCGGAAAAAGCACGAAAGCTAGAGAAAAACTCTGGTGAATGTCAGCGCTACTCAGATCTGACACCCTGTATATGAATCAGAATATATTTTATCGAATTCAGAACTGAAACACACCGAAGAAACACGAAAAACTCGAATTTGTCGCGCAGAAACACGAAATACGTCAAAATACCTGTTGAAAGCGAAAAACTCGAAAGAACTGGAAAAAACACGGAGAAACGCGAAAAACACGAAGGAATCCGAAGAAACACGAAAGAAACCGAAGGTACACGAAAGAAACCGAAATTATACGAAACAACGCGAGAAAACACAAAAGAATCCCAAGTAACACAAAAAATCCAAAGGAACCTGAAAAAATCCCGAAAGAATACATATAACTTGAAAGCGCGCAAAAAAACTCGAAGTCACGCGAAACAACCCGGAGAAATACAAAAAAACCGAAAGCGCGCACCCCGTATATCACCCGATCGTAAACTCATTGTAAATTGCACACCCTGTATGACATTTTATCGAAATCAGCAAAATAACTTGTAAATTGCACACCCCGTATATCACCCGATCGCAAATTCATTGTAATTCTCACACCCTGTATGACATTTTATCGAAATTAGATCCCATACGCGAAAAAACATGAACAAAAATGCATATGTGACACCCACTATATAATCGATTCGCAGTGGGTGCTTTTTCCTCAAAAAATGCAGAAGGAAAAACTCCCGAAGAAAGACTCTGGTGAAAGCCAGTGCTTCCAATGTGCACAGCAAGTATATCAATCGATCGCAATCGGTGCATTCCACAAAGGCAGTATAAGTATTATTCGATAAAGCTCCTATGTAACACCCTGTATATGAATCGAAAATAATTTTTCCATAAAAAATAAACCCAAAGAATATCGTTTCAACTCCATCAATTTCACAAAGGTAAAATAAAAATTATTCGAAAAGGTCTGAACGTGTATTCATGAACAGAGTGCTTAGCCGTTTTTCCTGAATAAACTAAGTGTGTGCGATTCTAACATAGAGTATCATGAGTTGGGTCGGAGTTCGGAGAGGGCAATGAATTCGCGCCAAAACCAACTGGAAAATGATGATTTTCAAACGCATATTTGAGGTGTTTTTCTTGCGATTCGTGAAACGTGAGTGGTCTCTAGAGATTCGGAATCTCCTGTAGATTCTTATTCGATTGCTTGGAAGGCGCAAAAATCTTCCACCACCCATATCGAGCGAAAAATTGATGCAGTATTTTCAAATTTGGAGCTCGCGTTCGGCTATCATCGGAATCGTATGAGAATCTGTGACACTTCTCCTCGAATTATCGACAAAATTGCCGAATTTCGAATGAAGAATTCGCGGCCTTATATCGCTACTTGATATGAAAATTGGTACCCAGGGATGGGGAATTTCCTCAAGTTTCATTTTCTACCGTCGAAAATGCGTTTAGAGGTTCGAGGGCCCCGCACTGAGTGAAAGCATCATGGGTGATTTTGACGTTTCGCGGGGCTGGCGAAACTAAAAATTGCCGTTTTACTTACGGGATTTTAGCCTAGAAATAGGGGGCTCCGGAGTTCTAATGGGTTCTAAGGAAACCGGACGTCCTCGCTCGCAATATGTGGCGAGTCCGGGACGCTGGGCGTTTCGGCTTCGGAGCCTATTTCCTTTTTCCGGGGCACTTTTGGCGATTTCGCGAAAATGACGTTTTTCGCGATTTTCTTTCGAAAATTTCGGGCACTTTAAGAGCGCCCGGGGTGGTTTCGGGGTCGCTTCTCCTAGAACAGGATACGCCTTTTCGATCTGTTTTAAGATTCTCTCGAGCGGCCCTGCGGGCTCGCTCTGAAAGCTACGATTTCCGGATCCCTAACGGGACCACCTGTCAAAATTTTCTCTGGTCCCCGATCTTATCATTTTATTATATTGACAATTGGCCCATGGATCAATATAGACCATAGATCAATAGGGCCCATACATCAATGAAGCGCGCAGAAACACTAAACACGTCAAAAACCAAATTAAAGCAAATAAACATAAAAGTACTGGAAAAAAACGAAGAAACGCGAAAAAACACGGAAGAATCCGAAGAAAGACGAAAAAGAAACCGAAGTTATACGAAAGAAACCGAAATTACACGAAACAACGCGAGAAAACACGATAGAACACCAAGTAACACAAAAAATCTAAAGGAACCTGAAAACCCCGAAACACAAAAGTACTTGTAAATTGCACACCCTGTATATCACCCGACCGTAAACTTATTGTAAATTGCACACCCTGTATGACATTTTATCGAAATCCGCTCCCATTCGCGAGAAAACTTGAAGGAGAATGCATATGAGACACTCAGTATACAATTGATTAGCAGTAAAAAAAAAACCAAAAGAATATCGTTGTAACTCCATCTATTCGAGTTCAGTAATTACCACGAAGGAAGTATCAAAATTATTCTATGGAGCTCCTATGTAACACCCCGTATATGTTTCGGAAGATAATTTTTCCGTAAAAAAATCCGAAGGAACACAAAAACTTGAGAGCGCGCAAAAAACAGAAGAACTTGTAAAGTGCTCACCCTGTATATCACCCGATCGCAAATTCATTGTAAATCGCACACCCTGTATGACATTTTACTGAAATTAGCTTTCACACGTGAAAAACATGATGAAAATGCATATGGGACACCCAGTATATAATTGATTTGCAGTGGGTGCTTTCATCATAAAAACAAACCGAAAGAATATCGTTTTACTCTATCGTTTCAAGTTCGGTGCATTCCACGAAGAAAGAACCCGACAAAACACGGAAAAACTTGAAAGAACCCGAAGTACCACGAATGAACGAAAAATATCCAAAGGAACCGAAAAAACCTGAAGGAGCACAAAATCAACGAAAGCGTGCAAAAATAATGCAAGAACTTTTAAATTGCACACCCTGTATATCAATCGATCGCGAAATCATTGTTAATGGCACACCCTGT
The DNA here is from genome assembly GCA_030674115.1 of Micraspis discolor. Lineage (NCBI taxonomy): Eukaryota > Metazoa > Arthropoda > Insecta > Coleoptera > Coccinellidae > Micraspis > Micraspis discolor. The sequence goes on along the minus strand of JARTUT010000962.1, from coordinate 532 downwards.
ATGGAATTTCATTGAATTAAGCTCCCTTACGCGGAAAAGCACAAAAGCTGGAGAAAACTCTGTGAATGTCAGCGCTACTCAGATCTGACACCCTGTATATGAATCGAATATATTTTATCGAATTAAGATCCAAAACTCCCCGAAACAACACAAAACTCGAATTTGCGCAAAAAAAAATCAAATTAACTTGTAAATTGCACACCCTGTATATCACCCGATCGCAAATTCATTGTGAATCGCACACCCTGTATGACATTATACCGAAATCAGCTCCCATTCATGAGAGAACTTGAAGAAAAAATGCATATGGGAATTGATTCGCAGTGGGTGCTTTCTTCATAAAAAACAAACCGAAAGAATATCGTTTATAACTCTATCGTTTCGAGTTCAGTGCATTCCACCAAGAAAGAAACCGACCAAATACGAAAAAACGCGGAAAACATGATAGAACCCTAAGTAACACGAAATCTCTCGAAGAAAGAATCTGGTGAAAATCAGTGCTTTCCATAAGCACAGCCTGTATAGCGATTTT